>OMNM01000817.1:0-17211 GCA_900302745.1 Parablennius parvicornis
GCCTTTATCATCCATTTTTACACATAAATGATTAAAGCGGAAAATAACAAACATTGTCTAGATTATGACTTCCTATTTATGTTAAATTGATAAGTAAGAAATTCATCTGATCTGCATTTTGGAACTTTGTTTTTACTATGAGAGCAACAAATGTTTAATTGTTTTTTTTTCACTCTTTCAAATTCAAAGGCTAGATTTATTCAATTTAATTTCTTTATCGCCAAACACAGCAGTCATTTTTATGCACTTTTATAGAGAAAAACCCAACAATTCCACATGAATGTCATCCATAAAAAGCGACTTCTGCTTATGAAAACTCTCAGGACCTCGTCTTTTCAACTCAATTTATTAAACAAGTCAATTTGACAAATTGACACAATAATGTGTTTCTTTTTCAGACCTTTAAAAAAATCTATTAGCCAAAGTTGAAGGCATAAACTTATCCAAACCTATTAGAAAAGACGGTATTTTCTCACAAATCAGTTAATTTCTCGGAAATTAACTGATTTCCTAATACCTAACGTCAGCTAAGCTAGGGTTGTAAATGATATTAATTTCAAAAAGACAAAACACATTAAAACAATGTTTCAGCTCGTATTTTGAATGTTGATCTCAATGTTACTTTACTTCTCTGTTAGTTTGTTAACTATATCAGCCTTATTTCAAATCACTCAAATGAAGTGTTGAAGACAGTTACCATATTTCCCAGACTATAAGTTGCATGTTCGTTTTTTTAAATTGATCTGGCTGATAATTTTAGCATTTTCTGTTTTTTTTTTTAGTCATTTTAACTATTTTAGGGATCATTATTTAGATTTCTTGTCCATTCATTTTTTTAAATATTGAGTTAGTTAGTTAGTTAGTTATTTCAATATGACAAATACTTTCTACTTTTGTTTCAATTAGAGGCGAGTCTGTATCGAGAAGGATCAACTGCTGTAGATCTCCCCTGTCGAGCAGACGCAGGCGAGTTAAAGTGCGTGTGGTCAGTCTGTTGCTCAGGGGTTGAATTAGGAAAAGCGTCCATCACTGTTTCCCTCCGTGTCTGCTGTTCGCTCCTGTGAATTTAATCGGTGACGGAACGAGAAGCGATCGCGAGGACAGGAAATAGACGTGAGAGCCTCCGAACCCGACAAGTGTTTGCCCTCTGAATGGATCAGGTGAGGCTGCAGTGGCACTGAATCACGAACGCCACCGAAATGCTCTTTGTTTGTCCACACAGAGGCTCCATCACCCCGCCGTCATCTTTCATTTATGGCCCACGTCAGAATAGCTGCAGAGCGGCCGGCTGCTGTATTTCTGAGAGAAGAAGGGGGGCCGGGGGATCGGCACTTGAAGCAGCCTTCTCCCACGGTTTAAATATTTCACTAGCCGAGAGTGCAAATGGCATTCTGATGCGCTACACGATATTCAGCGGAAAGGTCAAGGTGGAATGGAAAGATTCTCATCTCTGCCGTTTTTATAGTGCTCCTCCAGAGTGAGTTCTGCTGGGAAATCTGTCAGGCGGAGTAACATCAGCCTCAGATCATTGCTCTGCAGGTCAATACGCCTTTCATTCCACTACTTCAGCCTCCACGCCTCTCTGCTAGATTGACCTGAGGGATTTCTTTACAAACCTGTGGATGCTCTGAAAAACATACAACCAGGTTTAACTGCAAAAATAATGAATATTATAGACACATCTAATCCTGGAAAAAATTGTATAGACGTGAGCGCGGTCTCATACCAGTATGCTTTATTACTTCCAGTTTTTCTTCGAGGACAGGAACCTCCCATAGAGCAGAAACCTTTAGAAACTAAAAGAGTTTGCATGGTAAATAAACATGAGGAAAGATAAAAATGTTGAATCATACAAATATGATAAAACATCAAAACAGTTCAAACAGAAATGCATTTTTTTTTAAAAAACAAAAAAGAGTTAAAGATACAATGTAAAACAAATTACCGTATTTTCCAAACCATAAGTCGCCCTCTTTGTTTGACTGATCATGGGACTTCTCTTAAAAATCTACTTATATACCAAAATATGATGGGTTTTATTTGGTCTTCTGGTAAAAGAGCTTCAGTCACTGTCAGAGGTAGTTTTTATTCCACTGCAATAAAAATAATTAATCAAAAGTGGGAAGGGGTCGATGGCTTTTTCTGTCTTTGAGGCATCTTCACACTGAAAGGATGACAAAGCGGTTTCAGGGTATTGTGTTTTAACGCCCATCTTAAAGGACAAGAATAGAAGTGCACAGAGTCAAATGATGGGGAGGATAAAGGTAGATGTACTGTACTCTCCACAATATCCTTTGTTGGCTCTGCAGTGTCATGAACTCAGTGACTCCTTGTGCACAGTTTCAGGTGGCGTCTAAATCTTTCTCCTGCAGGCTTGTCATTCTTGAAAGGTGAAATTCTGCCACCTTCAACCGAGTGACACACATTCTGGGCCAGGTAACAACCTTTTCCACTGCAACACAATGTTTGACCGCCGCAGGAAGCCACAAGGGACACCATTATACTGGAGTACTGTGGTATGACAGGAAGGTGTGCTTGTGCACTAATTTGAAGGAAACCTCACATTTTATTGCGGCGTGGATCCATACAGGTGCATATAGAGCAGCACATTGTTAAAATGTGAAGTCAAAACACTGGGTTATTAAACCCTGTGACTGGAATCATATAACATTCAGCAATAATAATCAGGTTGGTGACAGAAAGGAGGCTATATTTTCAGCTATATAACTATAAGTTCTACCTAAGGGGACAGCAGAGAAATTTTAGAGAAAAAAAATAAATTCTTGGGATTTGAGACCGATGCTGGATCAGCTGCACTCTTATCGAAATTAAAAGATGCTGGAATCTTTTCCCGTGGGCTGGAATACATGAAAATGTGAACATGTAAACAAGGCCAAAGTGTCAGAATGTTTTGTTTTGTTTTGGCTGTTGGTAATTACATAATTGGTGTCTGGAATGGTATTGAAGTAATTGCACCATTATTGCAATTATTATTGCACCATCATCTGCATAAGTGGAGATATTTATTACATACAGGAGATACTGAGTGCACCTATAGGACAAACAAAAAGATAGTTTGAAGGAGCTTGAATTTTTTTTTTACATCTGTGTGCATGCACGAGAGGTTGTATTGTGATAAACATATCACCAACTAGTGGGCTGGCATACAAATCACAATGTTTTCTGTGTAACGATGATTGATTGGAATATGATTGGAATATAAAACAGGGAGGTACAGAATACATTTACAAAGAGTCAATACAAAAGCCTCTGGAAACCGAGAGTACTTCTATAAGGCGAATACTGTCATCTATTGAAACAATCCCAAACCACGTTGCATTTGTTCCACATGTACAAACTAGCTTGAGGACATATTAATAGCAGCTGTGATTAGAGATTTTTTCATCACGCCTAATGAATGTGGAGCCTCCATCTGCAATCTCACCAGAGCGGCTAACACCCGTGTCACTTGTTCAGTGCCAAGTCCCATGTTTCGAACATATGCATGGCCTCCCTCCGTCCGCAAGAGAAGCAAGCGTGATACTTTGAAATTGCATAACCGATTCAACTCGACTTTCATGCGGCAGCAGAATTTCAAAATAGCTCGAATTAGACATGCAGCCGAGCTGCATGCCGAGCTGCACTGTAAAATTTCACTTGTTCAAAGCCTGCCAGTGTCTGTGTGTGTTAGAGCCAAACAGTATCTTGGTATTAAGATTCTCATTACAGGATCAGCTCTTTCATCCCTGGGTTCAAAGCGCCGCCCCAGCCGGCGGCGGTGGGCGAGCAGATACATACTACCATTTGATGGAGGCGGGAGTGGAAGGACACGACAAAGGAGAGCAGAAGGAAGGGAAAAGGAGAATCCTATAGGGGGGGTCGCATGATGGGTAAAAGATGGACCAGAAGGAATGTGACCACCTTGAGTGAAAAGTCCTCTCAGGATTATGTAACTGCAGTGAAATGGACGAACGCCTGAGTCTGTGTTCAGGAAAACTGCAGTCGCCGGTTGGCAGATAACAGAGTCGTGTAGAAGACGACTGAAATGCCACACAGTGTATTATTCAGCCGGTCGGTGGATGATCATGTAGCTCTGCGTCTTCCTCTCTCGTGGGCTCTTAATTAGAAACTCGGCCAGATCACATTGCATATCAAGTGTTTGGATCAAAGTGGTGTTATTTGTTCTCTTCCTCTTGTGTTCTGGCCTTTTGCAGGACCAGATATGTTTTTTTTTCTTTTCTCTATCTATTCAAAGTAAATCAGTGGGAAAAAGTGAGCTGACATCAGCCCAACGATGTGATCTCGTGGATGGGATTTCAATTCTACGTCAACTTGAGACAGCGAGGCCTCTGATTGGGCCCGGTGCTGAAATGTGCATGTCTGGACTTCCTCCTCCTCCTCCTCCTCTCCTCATTGTCTGGGTTTCTTTTAGTGATACAGGGGCGAGGCAGAGCAGTGATGAAGCGGTGGGAGGGTCGGTGTCACCTTCCATCTTTCCATACACTGACCTTCTGAGGTAACTCGCTCTTCTTGACTCGGCCTTTGTCTACATTGTTGTCACTGCAGGAGCTTATGAATCATTAGCATCGATGGCCACTGAGACACCTGTCAGGAATAGGGAGCAGAGAGAGAGAGAAAAAGGGCTTCAATCCGTCCAACATGTAGACATCTACTTCTCTGTACATTATAGAACAAAGGTTGAAACATAAGTGGTTGGAGTTAGTCTTTTCAAAGAAGATGGTTAAACATAGTAAAAATAAGCAAGTTGGACTCTAGCATTAGGTTTAGGCATCAAATAAATGTTTTCCAATTTAAAAAACATGTTTTGGCTGTGCTTGACTATACAGCCAAGAATGTACATTTCTCCATATGTTTGAATGCAAATATCAAAAAAACATGTCCATAGAACAACTGCATCTTTTTGTCCAAGACCGAACAACCCAAAATGCACCCTGGTGTGACTGTCATTTTGCTCCCGAATCACGTTGCTTCTGTCAAAATATCTATGACCACTAAAAGTTTCCAATAGCTTTGAAACTAATGGTAATTCATCATGACATTTTCCACAGCTGAATGACATTTGGGTCCTCCACATTACCTTGCTGGTGTTCATTACATCATACAAAACAATGCCACAGAATGTAATGATTGACTCCAAGGTTTAGTTTCCAGTGGACCAAGAAAGAAAAAGCTACTAGTGAAGCAACTTCAGGGCCACTAGCAACCGTTTCTTGTATAATGAGCAGCATAGTCTGAACCAGTGTGAGACTTCAGTGCACTAGATCAGAGTAACTTGGTCCCAGATACTTTCATCAGTCCAATAAAGTTAATGGAATCTTGTTAGTGGACTTTACACACATTATCCTACTTGGGCGGTCTCCTCTTGGTTCACATGACCCGTCACATTCACTCGTTTACACACACACTCACTTAAAGATGGATATGGCTGTCATGTGAGGTGATTGGGACTAATATGGGGATCAAACTCCAACCTTGAGATTGGAAGATGACTCACTCCACCGATCGACAGCTGCTTCAGAGTCCACACGAGAATAGATGGCTCAGTAGTTCAGTTCTGTTTGAGCAACAAAAGCAGGATTTCCATGACATTGATCTGGTGGCTTTAATCTAATGGCTGATTGGTGTATTAGCCTTTTTAATTGAAAGCAGATGTTCATTATGAGGCATATAGGCTAACTGACGGTTTGATGAAACACCTTTGGGAGACTTTGGAGCACCAGGTAAGACTCTCCATCATTATGAGAGAGAAAATCTTTGGGAGTAATGCTGTTGTTCCCTTTTTTGAAAATTAGATGCTATACTTTTTTTTCTCCAAGACTACCTCTTCATTTCCTCATACCTGCAAAGTTTTTTTTTCTTTTTTTTTGTCATACTATTAGGCTGCAACTCAATCAACCTGCTGAGAGCCTGAGCAGGAAATGTTTGATTATTACCGTACATTTTGCTCCGGTTGTTCGGGGAATCACCTCGGGTGCATCACTTTTCAAAGGAATGAAGGAAGGAATGAAAACGTGCCCCACTTACCACTTTTGCTTTGTGAGAGCCTGAGAGCTTCACCAGACCTCAGGCAGTACGTACTGTACGTACCCGACGTACGTGAGGATTTATACCTGCCAGGCCCACACGTCATTTATGAAGATTAACTGTTGTATTTACTTCTCTGTGAATGTGTTTTTATCTGCTGGTCTCAGCAAAGTGATTGTGTTAGATATTGATGCAACGCTCTTCACGCCTTTATGGAGTGTAAAATTAACGAGCTGTCGGCTATGCGGATGAGATTAAATGTTGTGTGTGTGTGTGTGTGTGTGTGTGTGTGTGTGTGTGTGTGTGTGTGTGTGTGTGTGTGTGTGTGAGTGAGAGTGCGTGTGCACCTGAGCGCCCCCGGCCTCATTCTCTTTGTTATGTGCTGTTCTGCTCTTCAGGACCTTCAGCTTGATGCTGCTGGCAGCGTTCACTACGAATGCACAGCTGATATCCCACTCCGGTTCCTGAAACACAATGACACAAAACACAACAAAATATGATTGGTGAGATTTGAAACAATGCAAACCTTCTCTGAAAAATACAACTCTGATTCCAAAAAGGTTGGGATAAACAAAACCGAGAGGACGAGATTTGCAAACTGAAAGAAAGTGAAACTTTACTAACAGCAAATGTGCTTCAATGTAGTGTGAAAAAAAATATAATTTCGTAATTCTTGTTTGGTGTGATGCTACACCAACACTGTGCTGTGAGCACTGTGAAGTGGGAAATGGACAATTGCACTGTTTTTGTATTTTGTGTTTGTATTTTATGTTTAATTGAAGACCTCCAAACTCTGGAACGAAGCTCTAATAAGAAGCTATTGTTGCATTTCAGCACGGTGAGATGTTTTCTGGATTTACTCCTGCTTTGGATCATCAGACATCGTAAATGTTGAATGTTCCAGTTGGACATTTTTCCTCCTGGAGAACTTTAGAGGACAGTCAAACCAATCAACATGCTGTGTTGTGCTGACCCCAATCAGTTGAATATAGTTTATTTTACAGTGAGAAAGCCAGTCTGGAGAGAACCCACCTCCTCAGGGCTCCTGTTAGTCCGGTGCTGACCGCTCTTGTTCGGTGTGTTCGGGAGAGCCGGGACAGATTGTGAGCTGCATCTGTTTCTGGACTGAGCAGACATCCACTCTTGTTTCTCATCGCCTTTTTCCTTCATGTCGTCCTCGCTGTCGCTGTTTAATGCCGCTCTGGTCACTTCCTCATCCCCTTCAATTCCCTGCGTTGTGATATGTTTAAGGAATGTAAAAGAATTTGGGGAAGATGGTTGTTTTTTCGGAGTTATCCCTGTCCTTGACTGTATAATACCGGTTTCAGCAGGTTTAGTAATGAATGACCTTGTTCTATTATTCGATAAGACACAGACAGCCAGACATTACTTCAGGGTCTGAACAAAGGCACTCTATTTTAGAAATTAGGCATTAAATAGCATAAATCATAATTAATTGTATAAGATTAAGGTCATTAGCCTTATAGGTGTAATATTCTTCAGAAACAACCTGAAACAGATTTTGATTTTCCTTCATTTACCTGAAAACTCCTTTCAGTTCATCAGCACCTTAATAGTTCTTCAAATTTCTTCACAAGATACAGGATTCATTTTAATCACTTTATTGGGAGCATTTTATTTCCTGTTTGCATGACAATGTTTCAAGTGAGAGCTTTGCGTTTACACAGACATGCTTGCTGAAAACAATACTCTATACATTAACAATAGTGAGTACAAGAACATTTCAGGTAATAACTGCAATTGAGTTCAGCAGAAAAATTCTTAACATTCACAGACTTAAAAAAAAAATATAGAAATTATTTATCGTCTCTGTTGTTACTTGGTCACCACTTATAAAACAGTCAATGAAATGTCCTATTTGAATTCAAGAATAGCCTTCATGCTAGGTGTTGGTATGTGTCCTTTTACTTTTTTCAAACAATATAAACGGCAAATTTCTGAAATATATACATGCTACAGAAAACTATGTCCACACGTAAACAACAGAAACACTGAAATCAATGCTGTTGACATGTTGAGCTATGATCATTACCAATGGGAGGACACAGACAGTCGTATTGACAGACGACCAAGTTGGACTGTTATTCCAGGTGAGTCTTAACTATAAAACTACCAGCTACTAACGACCATTAGCTTCATGAGGGTGGACCGGCCAAGCAGCAGCTCAGATGAATACTTTAATAATATTCAGGAGATTTACTTTTTCATTACTTGGTGCGACTAAAAAACTGTGACTGTGTGACAGCTCACCTGTCTGAAAGAACAAAACTAAACCAAGAACTTTCAGAATGAAGAAAGTAAGAAGGAAGCGAGGCACCTGCATGGACATGTCCTCCGTCCTCTCTCTCTTCTCCAGTTTCCTGCGTTCTTTCTGCCTCTACAACAAGAAACACGGACAGGATGGCTGTGGATGTGTGTGGACACATCCGTCAGAGACACGTGAAGGGAGGAGGTGTGGAGGTGATGGTGAAATGAGGCAACAGAGAGGTGTGGTCATTAAACAATTGTGCCCAACGAGTCAGTTCAGAGACTAACAATGTGTGTGTGTGTGTGTGTGTGTGTGTGTGTGTGTGTGTGTGTGTGTGTGTGTGTGTGTGTCATGGCTTTTTATTTGTTATGAATTGGCAGGTGTGACCTGATCCTGTGTGAGTTTTCACTGACTTTTCTTTTGGCTCGCCTCCTCTCAGCTCTCCTCCTCATTTTCTCGTCTTCATCCAACTCTTCCTCATTGCTCAGCATGGTCTGCTCCAGATGATGGAACAAATCACACTCAGATCTCGTCTCCTTTATTTAAAGCTCCGCATCACTTGCCATTGAGCTCGATAATCAGTCATAAAAATCTTCTTCTATTTTACCCAAAGTGACTCTGTTGATTCATCTTTCACTCTACCTGATATAAAGCTTTATCTTTTCTTCTGTCCATTGTGTCCGGAGTTCTATCCTGGACCTCCATCTTCTCTCCAGGTCCACCTGTCAACACACCTTTACTAGATATACATTTAACTGCAAAGGAAACATGCCTGCTTTTATTGCACAGATTTCTGTAGATCATTTGAATCTGTTTTCAAAGCCTTTCTCATATACTCACACGCAGACTTTCATAGATTGATTCATCTTTTGCTTCTGAAACTCTAAAATGTTCTTTCGATATGCAAAACCCAACAAACGTTTTACATTGTAAAAACAAAAACATTGTGAAAACATTGTGTAAACTGAGCCTAAAAAGACACCAGGAGTGAGGTTCCATGCAGAAGAGTGAATTGAATGAGGGTTTGTATTGCAATAAGTATTGTAAACCATTGCGTTTTGCATCATCCCATCCTGACTGGAGATGTAACTTAAACATCCCACTCTGTCACAATTTAGCTTCAGCTGATCTATTTCAGCAATAACCAAAGCGATAACTTGAGGTGAATCATTGTTGGACGTCTCTGGGTAAAGAGGAGATAAATTGGATGTGAGCTTGGCTGCAGGTGGTGTGTTTCTTTCAGAAAGAGGAGAATCCCTCCTCGCCTCATTAGATATTGTGGCCAAGAGGTCACCATGTCTGAAATATCTGAGGGCCTCCCGACAGAAACAGAGCTAAACGCCTGGAAGCATTAAAGAAATATTCTTCAGATTGTTTCTTTTTTTGTGCATGTTTTTATTTTTATTTTGGATTGAATAATTTTCTGTTTCAACCTTTAAAATGCATTCAAATCATTGTAAGTCATCATCAAATAAATCATTAGCTTAAAGACCCGACTCACTATCAGATCATTTTCCGCTCAACTGATCAGTTAACAGATAAGTTACAAAGTAACAGTAGAGAATCAAAAACAACATCTGCAGCAGCAGAACTAAAATCCCAAAAGAAAGCACGTAAACCATAGAAGACTATATATATATATATATAGATATAGATATATACACACACACACACACACACACACTGGATACCTATTTTCATATTCCAAATAAATGTCTCAACCAATCAATGAAAGCAAAAGTTTTGACATTTGTAACTTTCAAATGACACAAAGCGTGAATCAACTCGATTTAACCAAGACATAAAAAATGTTGACGAATATATCTTGCCATCAAGCTATAAAGTGAATGAGACGTAAATGTCTTTGATTCTAAGCCGTTGCACAAGAAGGATGACAGACGTTTAAACAAATACAAAGGAAACTAGATGGACTCTTTCAAATATTGCAACATACTGCAACAGTAGCTTCTATGGAGGTGTTCACATCTATTTAGTAACTTTTAACCAGTATTGGTTACAATTCAGCCTTGTGGCTAAAATGTTTTCACTTGAAACTGTCATCGAAACAGGGTCTAAGAAGAGACAGTTTTCATGCTGCATTCAGCTGCTTCGCTGGGGAGTGAGCTTGTTTTCATGAAATGTCTTATCTTATCATCCTGTAGTGTGAAACACTCTGAAACCACCAGATCTTATGAGGTAGAAAGTTTTAAGGCCTCAAGGTCAAGAGAGGCTTCTGCTGCTATGCAGACACATCTTCACCATACATATTATAATATACAATGCTGCCAACTGTGAACTTTCTTGTTTGAAAGTACAAAAGCATGTTGTCTTATGACCTTTGTGCTACAGGCTTAGTTTTATCACAGTTTATTTCAGGAACATGCAATTCATTCAGCGATAGTAAATGTAAAAGGCCCCGAAAGAGCAGGCATGTACTTTCCATCTTAATCATATATTATTAGAATAATTCCACAAAGACTTGTGTGTATTTACCGCAGACGACAGGATGTCTTCCAGATCCATCTTTTACACTGTTTTACCCAGCTTAAGGTCACAAGGTCCTTGAGTTAATCCCAACTGACTGTAGGTGAAGGAAGCATGAAGACACTCTGGACAGATAATTAGTTCATCACACTGTTACACACACAAATTCAGTCACACAATAAAGAGTCAGAGAGGCACGGTTTTGGGAAGGCAACATCCTCCAAGCCTGGACTCTGAGCCGGGATACTGTCGGTGTGAAACTGCGTATGTATTTGAAATATACAAAAGATCACTGCTGCCCCTTTTACAAACAGCTCTCATGACCTCTTGGCCGCAAGAGCCAGTTCGTAACCAACATGGAATGTCAGGTGGAGGAGTACAAGTATCTCAAGGTCTTATTCAGGAGTGTGGGAAGCAGGGATCGTGAGATCGGACACAGATTTGGACACTATAGTCACTGTGCAGGACTGTTGTGAGAGGTTAAGACGGAATTAAACCATAAAGCAAAGCTCTCTGTATATATAGATGCCATTTCCAAACTAATCCAATCCAACTTTATTTGTAAAGCACTTTAAAAATAACTACAGGTGAAGTGCTGTACAGAAGAAAAATAAAACAGCTCACATGAGGTAAAAACTACATTGGAAACATAAAAACAAGTTAAAGGACATAAAACACGCAATACAAAAATAAATTAAGAAGCATAAAACATCAAGATAAACATTAAAAGAAATAGAGTCGAGGTATTTTCTAAGTATAAAAGGCCAGGGAAAATAGATGGGTCTTAAGAAGGGATTTAAAAATAGACAGAAGAGGCCTGTTTAAGGTGCTGAGGCAGATCATTCCATACTTTTGGAGCCACAACAGCAAAAGCATGGTCCCCTCTGAGTGTCCGTTTAGTTTTTGGCACCCTTAGGAGCAGCTGATCAGCCGATCTGAGCGAGCAGGTGGGCGTGTAGGGGTGTAGGAGCTCAGAGAGGTAGATTGGGGCAAGACCATTTAGAGATTTTAAAGCAAATAAAAGAATTTTAAAATGGATCCTAAATTGTACAGGCCACCAGTGGAGGGAGGTTAAACGGGAGAAATGTGATCATATTTACATGTGCCAGTTAAAAGACGTGCAGGTGCATTTTGTACAATCCAGAGACGGGCGATGGAGGACCCACTAACCCCCATATATAATGCGTTACAGTAATCTAGCCGAGTGGTAACAAAGGCGTGGATTACTGTCTCAAAGTGCTGCCTTGAAAGAATTGGCTTTATTTTGGTGAGCTGCCTCAAATGGAAGAAGCTTGATTTTACTACAGCCTTAATCTGACGGTCAAGCTTAAACTCAGGGTCCATTTTAACCCCAAGGTTTGTGATGGATTGTTTGGTATACTGAGCCAAGGCACCCAGACCTACAGGAGGGGTCCCAGTGGTACTACCAAAAACCATCACTTCTGTCTTTTTGTCATTAAAATTTTAAAAGTTAAGGGCCATCCAGGCTTTCATGTCCTCAAGACACTCAAATAAGTATTGAACTGGGTTTTCACTGTTATTCTTTAGAGGCCCGTAAATCTGGCTGTCGTCTGCATAAAAATGGAAAAAAATGCCATATTTTCTCAGTATTGAACCAAGTGGTAGCAAGTAGAGAGAGAACAGGAGAGGGCCTAGAACTGAGCCCTGTGGGACACCACCTGAGAGAGGAGCAGAGGAGGATAAACAGTCACCAAGGTTGAAACAAAAAGTTTGATCAGCCAAGTACGACCTGAACCAATCCACTGCTATGGCTCTAATGCCAACCCAATGCTCCAAACGAGAAATCAAGATCTCATGATCCACAGTGTCAAATGCAGCAGTTAAATCTAAAAGACCAAGGAAAACACAGTCACCAGAGTCTGTAGCGAAAAATATATCATTAAAAACTTTATTTATATAGTTGAAAACAAAAAGTCTACAGACACATACAAATACTGAGCACTAAGGCTGTCCTTGCATTTAAATGAGACCAAACCAAGTATCAACAGAAATGATAAATAAATGGTGTATTTTATGTCAGGCCCAGTGCATGTGTAATGTTGCTTCTTTAAAGTCACTTTTGTTTATTTCTGGAATTATGT
This sequence comes from Parablennius parvicornis, assembly GCA_900302745.1. Lineage (NCBI taxonomy): Eukaryota > Metazoa > Chordata > Actinopteri > Blenniiformes > Blenniidae > Parablennius > Parablennius parvicornis. The sequence goes on from OMNM01000817.1 coordinate 12,901, forward strand.
TGCATATAATTAAAAACTAATCTGTGGGAATATTTTGTATTTATCTGCTAAACTCAATTAAAGTTAATTACTTAGAGTTAACCAATGCAAATATAAGAGAAAGTCGGGTGTAACTGAGAATATCTGCATTGAAATAAGAGACAAAGGCTGCAAAAAATGTAATAATAACAATAAATGAGTGTTGAAAAGCTTTTCTCTGAAAGTGAAATGGCATCAAATGATGTGGGTGAACGGGTTGCATGTGGCGTAGAATGAACGAGAACACACAGCTCAAACCAAAGATGTTGACAGCTGAAAAGAGAGGGAAAGAAAACTGTCCAGGAATAGCCCGTCCGTTCAGACTCCTCTGGAATGAAGAGAAACTGAATCTGCTCGTCTGGCATTACAACACAACACAATTTCACTCAGAGCACCGTGACCAAAAGACTGGAAACCCACAGAGGGAGTGTTTTTACAAGAGCGAGACTTGCTTGTTGTAGAGAATACTCCACATTTAGCCAAGGCCCAATTACAAGATTGAGACAGAAATGTGTTCTGCACCACCCACATGAGACAATCCACCTACAAAAAAAACTACCGCACGGTTTCAGAAGTTCAGCAGTATCTTGTGTTTAAAGATTCTAATGAAGACTGCTTTTCAACAGGCAAGTTCCAGAGCTGCTTTACATTCGAGCTCATGAATGGGGGCTGTAGTAATGGTAATAAATCGTAAATGATTTCACTTATTTCACTTATGATTTCACTTATGATTTCACTTTGCTTTTCCACCGTGTGAGCAGCTTTTCCACTCTTTATCACATTCGCATATCCAGATACACATTCACACACCTTTGGAGGCAGCTGACATTCAAGACATTCAGTCCATCCACTGGTAGTCTTGCTCAAACAGACTTTGTCACATCAAACCTACAACCTTCCAGTTGCTCTACCAACCAGGCTTCCAATATATGTTGGTAAAATGTAAAATTGCAACATTTAATGGTGATGAGGTAACATTCATGATGACTCAACATTCACCATCTTATTCGAATGTAAACAGTTCCCACAGAGTCACATTCATACCGGAGATACTGAAACAATGGGGAACACAGCCTCGGGCATTCAAAGGAATCCTGATACGTTTTTCCTTCCCGGATTGTTTTGGCTTAAATTCAGGCCATTTCCACTGGCATGAGCAGAAATCCTCAAGGGAACTATTTAGAAATGTTCTGATGATTGTCCGATGGCATGATTAGTCATGTAGTGACTGCTGTACGACTGAGAATACTCTACAAAAACATCATGCTGGGAAGATCCAGAAATGGCCTTTATCCAGTTGAGGTCTGCCATATTTATTCAGTAGATTTAACAGGATGGAATTGTTTACACTGGCTTTGAAAGCCTCTTTGAAGGCAAGTTTCTCCATATCGAGGAGCGCAGCATATATTTGAGCTCATGCTTGATCTGTTAGGCCTCAACTAGCTGGCACATCAAGTCCATTCAGTGAAAACTGTGGGTCGTCTCTGATGTGTTTGATTATCAAAGTGGGGTTTGCTCTCTTCTTAACACACAACTAAATTGCTAACTAAAAACTAGTGTTTTCAACCAGGGATGGACTCTTACTTCTCATTAACATTAAAGAATCTCCAAACCGAGGACATCACTCATGCCCTCTTGCGTAGTAGATGATGTAGCTGACGCATGACCTCATGGAATCAAGGAACTTTATTGTCATTGTGATAAAAACAAGGAAAATTGGTTGGTGGCAATCAGACATTAGCAGCAGGCTTTAACTATAAAAAGTAATAAATAGAATAAGAATCGATATAGAAAATAGTAAAGTGCATTGTAAAAACAGTCACAGTAATACTTATTGGGTTGTATCAGGAATCTGTAATGAGTGTGATACTAGTGTCTGTATCAGTGGATCCCTATTTCCAAAATTTGCCTTCCCATTTCCCCAATGTACCGGTTCAGGAAACAAGCAGAAGTGAGGGTTAACTAGAAGATTAATGATTAATTAAGTACTTTAAAGGCGTATTGGCTGTCCCAATCCAAAGGAAAGTTTGAGATGATGTGTGACAACAAAATTTAGATAATTATTCTTGAAAATAAAACAAGTTAGATTTACTTCACACACACACACAGTCTGGAGTAATCCTTACAAGCGAGCGTGAGGGCTATGAACAACTACTACCACCGTTGCATTTTGCATCATCCCATCCTAAGTGGAGCTGTAACCTAAGCATCCCACTCTGTTACAAATTAGTTTCAGCTGATCTATTCCACCATTAACCAAAACAATAACTTAAGGTGAATCATTGTTGGACGTCTCTGGGTAAAGAGCAGATTATTGTGAGCTTGGCTGCAGGTGGTGTGTGTTTTTTGGAAAGAGGAGAATGCAATTTTACTGGTTTGTTGCTTTTCTGTATTTCTGTACCAAGCCAATGTATTTGTAATCACAACAATTATGTTTCTGTTAAACTGATTTTACACCATGTTGGACAGTTGTACTCTACAGATTGAAAAGGAAACGCTCTTCTTGTGACGCTCAAGCATTTACATGTTTAATAGAACTGGGACAAAAGAAGCTGCACAGGGGGTAAATACATCATCTGATAAGTCATTATTCAAAAAAGCTCACTGATAATTTGCTCAAACAAATAAAGGCAGTGATGAATAGAGTCCCAACAGCCACATGCTGCTAGTTTATGCCTTTGTGCCTCTTAGCGTTGTTCTCATACTGTTCGCTGCTATGATTAAAACTAACCTTTTCACCACACTGATCATACAAGAAACTCCTTTAATGTGCATGCTGGCTGGAGGGGTGTTGCCCCGATAAATAAACAGAGCAATTCACAGCACAGAGAGGCACCTTCATCCTCAGATCACTGTTCACTGTTCTTTCTCCCACAGTCTGGCATGCTGTCCACAGGCCAATTCAGATTTCCTTCAGTGTAACATCAGCTCTGTTCCTTCCGTTAATGATGGTGTTTTATTATGTTAGGAAACTCAACCATTAATTGTGTCACACGCTAATTATTATTAGAAGCTTTAATCCACAATCCCTATTTTAAATCTCATTCAGTTTGAGGACTCATGAAACAAGCCCTTATCAAATGACTGTTGAATCTTTTAATCCCAGATTTTAGTTTTTATTTCAATTTGCTATTTGTTTCTATTAAGCCTACAACAAATATGTAGTTTTCAGACAAATTAAAATATGTGTTAAGTGTATCTTTAAGTATGTCTAGATAGGTGTGAGTACACTGGGTATAGATTTAGCTGCATTTTTTATGTGAATGTATGCATTATGTATATTTTGTGAAACAAATGAATAATAGAAAAAGAAAATGCAACCCTCTAACCCCCAGATTTTCTCTCAAGCTATGTAATGAATATGGATCTGTTATTGTGACAATACAGGAAGACCCACAATTTCAGTGCTATTTGAGTATTTACTTTTAACAATAAGCTAAAAAGGTACAAAAAATACACCATTATCGAGCCAGTAAACTGAATCATGTGCACTCTTTGGTTGTGCATGTTTGTAAAAGTAAAAAGTAACACAGATGTGACACACCCAAGACATAAAACAACTTGATTGACGTGGATAATAAAAGTTCCCATGCTGTGACTCATGAAAAGGCCTGACTCACTTCTCCACCTGGTTTATATTAGTTGAGTTCCATGCTTTGTTGAAACAGCACAGGTGTGTTGCTTTAAATTGGTATGTTGGTAATATTTCGGATTCCTTATCTGTGTGTTTGTAAAAGCTCCTACAGACTGTCAGACATGCACAAGATGACAATGGCACAGTATGAATGCACAATGTCTGTCTCCACTCAATCAGATTTGGTGACAGAGTAAAAGTTATGTTGTGCATCACCGAATCCCCGATGTACCTTCATGAAATGAATAAATGATGCTCATGGAAAGTGGAGCAGCTCAGAAATCTGACTTTCAGCGTCTTGCTCAAAGATACTTCAACATGTGGTCAGATAGGGGATTGAACCTGTTACATTCTGACTGCAAGACAACGACTCTTATACCACCACCAGCTTATATGGATTAAACCAATTTTGTATTAAAGTAGGACTGAAATGTGGCTGTGGAACTTCATCATTCCTCCGGTTGTTTGTTAGCAGCAGGAGTTCTTGGCAGCAAATCGAACTCATCTTGAAGTTTCTGACAACTGTAAGAAGATTATCTAAAGCTGTGGGTCCACAACCATGACACCAACCAGACTTCAAGATCAAAGATAAGATTGCGATTGCTCAACTTTCCGAATGAGAAAAAAAACGGATAATGTGTCAGTGCCTTGTGTAATCA
>OMNM01000819.1:27543-37971 GCA_900302745.1 Parablennius parvicornis
GTCAGGACCCTATTTTTTTTTTTTTTTTGTGTGTGTTTCTTCATTATTATTTTGCATTCTAGATTCACCAAATTTGGCACGCTCATCAAAACTGGCGAAAAAAAAAAAAAAAGAACCCCCAGAGTGCCAAATGTGCTCTTGAGCGCCCCTTAGATACACTAAAACGGTCACCGTGGCCCGTAGGAATGTTGTAGGGAGATAAATCCAAACTTTGATTGCTCATCTCATCAAGATAAAAAAATATCTATCAATACCCCTGACCTAAATCCAACAGGAAGTCCACAATTTGCCTTTCAAATGGCGAATATCGTATCGGCTTCAAAACTCAATTAAATGACAGAGGAGACGCTTTGGCTGTTCTGTAAAACGTTTTGACTACTGGAGCAGTTACTTGATATTTAGGGATTAGCTTGATTAGTGTTTAGTTGGCTTTCAAAAAAAAGCCCTACATATTTTTCAAAATAAAAGCCCCTTTTTGTTAAAACCTTCAAAATTTATATTAGGTCATGATTGGGCCAGAGGCCATGATTGGGCTGACCCCGATGGGCCAGAGGCCAGAGTGCGAGGTCCTGATCAAGGCTGCTTGCAGCTTTAAATGCAGGTTGTCTTTGGTCGCCAAGACAACGGGCGTCCTTGAACGTCTCACAGCGACATAGGACCAAAAATTTAGAGCTGAGCCCAAAGGTATCGCTACCGTTCTGTCAAGATTATCTTTTTTTGGGATGGATGAAATGCAGGTGTATAGATATAAATAAATAGAAATGATAAATAAGGTCTATTTCTATTTTGGGAGCTATGTGTTGACATGTGGGAAATTACTTAACAATTAATAATCCAAAAATCTGTGCTTCCTAACAAGTATAAATACTCCAGAATTTGACCAGAAGTGGTTTTCTGTGGCCAGTGGGGCCGAGTGGAGATCTGCGGGGATGACAATGTGAAAAAGGATGAGAGGTGATGTGATCTACTGAACTAATCTTGTTCTCGGATACACAAGCCTCAAAAGCCGAGAAGAATAAATCAGAGGAGGCTCCCCTCTGCCCTCCCTCGCTCTTTCTGTTTCATCCTCTCTTTTCGTTCCAAGATCCCACATGTGCCCAATATATCACTTCGACTGTATCACCTTCTCCTTTTGTTTATCATCTCCTTGGATAAGCATGTGGAATCTCCATCTCATCCCCTTCTCCTCGTCTCTACCACTTCCAAACGGATTTTACAAGCCACCAGTTACTGAGCCTAATGGCTTGCAGCAGCAGAGCTGGTAGCACACATGATATCTTGAATGTAACAATCAAAGAGGCATGCAAGATTTTGGTATTTCCGCTGGCTTACAGATGTGCTATGGCTTCCAGCTCCAGAAGCTGTAATCTAAGTTAAAGACATGGACGAGGGAGACAAAAGGAAGAGGATGAAAAGAAAAAAAAAAAAAACTTCAAACAAGCGAACATCTTATTGCCATGTGTCACTATCACAGATGAGCGCGTACAACGTATTACATGATAAATATAACTGATCGGTTACAAGAGGCGATTAGATTCAAATTTAGGTTTAATTTAATTTTTTTGTGAAACAATTTTTTTTTTATTTGTTTGTTACACTGATAAAATCAATTACAACCTGCAAAAAAAAGAGTTACATTTAAGAGACGGAGGTTTACTGTTAAGTTTTGTTCACTTGTAGCTTTATTTTTTTTCACAAATTCCGGGTGTTGTTGTTTATACAGTTATACAGTATACAGTTATTTTGTTTGCAGGATGGGATAAAAGCAAGCAGCCGGATGAGTCCTCATTGATCATTTAGCTGGAAAGTTGATTCATGCTTTCTTTACCTTTAAGTTACAACGAATATACTCGTGACAAAATCCCACAAAAGGAATCAATGAATTACGGTTGATTGCACAGACAAAAGCAGCTGAGGCTCAGTGAGACAGTTTTTAAGGTGACAGGTGAAAACCTAACGTTTTCTTGTTTTAATATCAGAAAAGTTTCACGTTTACACCGGGACATTTAGAAAACGATGTCTGTTTACACCGAAATGGCAGAAACACTGACAATGATGTAGTTAGAGTTCGGAGATTAAAATGCAAATATAATGTTGGTTTCCAGCACGTTGTGAGGCAGCCTGGCCCGGCGGCCATCACATATGACTTCAATAGAAAACATACCGTTCCCTCAGTCTTGATTCCTTTCATATGCACGTCCAGTATCTGAACAGGGGGCTTTCATTACTGTGTTTAGGAGAAATTTCAGTTAAAAATCAATCTTGAGCATAATCTTACAATAGAACCATGCATGTACATGTCAGAGATCCTTCCCCACGTTGAATCCTTCCTCTGGATCTGGAGAATATTTACTGACAATCTTACAGCGTAAAGATCTCAGACATTTGTTTGCTGGCACCACAATAACAGTTTTACTCCAACAAACTACCGATTTCAGTCCCATCTTATGAGTTTAAGTGTTCAACCTGTGGCAGCTAAAGTAATTATCAGAAGACCCATAATGAATCCACACTTGAAGGAGGTGGGAATAAATTAATGGGAACTAAAGACGTGTGACTACGACACTTTCTGGAAATGTTCGGGTCTCGAGTCGACGGCGTCAACGTTCTTTTTGTCCAATGCACGAAGTTGATGGTATTTGGGCAAAACGGTGTTTTTCCGATCAAACGTCGCCTTAAAACTTTCCAATATTATGCCAAAATATTTGTTCTTGAGTCACATTAGAATAATTTTTATCTCATGACACAGTATTTTGATTGTTTTTTGGTAATTTTCCACCTTAGATTCTAAAGTAAGGCTTTTCGGACCGTTTGAAATTCATTTGACTATAATATAATTGTGGCACCCCTAAAAGTGTCACCACATTTATTAGTTAATGTTTAAAAGGATTTTGTATTATTTAAGGTTTATTGTACGTTCTAGTTCATTATGATAATTTACAGCGTACCTATACTTGAGAGAGGAGTGAGGTTGGGGGGGAACCTTTGTGTCATTGGGATTGCTGGGGGGACTGGTTTCGGGAGCGCACGCGCCGCTGTCTTCTCTGAAATCATTTGTAATGACGTGTGTTGCACCTCATTCTCCTTTCTTCTTCCGCCTATTACAGGTCAGTATCAAGATTGTGTTTAGATAAGGTACCATATGACCTACCTGAGTGTTCTAGAGTGTTTATTGGAGTTTGCTTATTGTCACGAGTTAAAAAAAAAAAGAGTTAATTAGTTCTACCGGAGTTTATGCTAGATGACGTCACCACGCGTGACACCAAATTTGCCTGTTAAATGAGGTTATAGTGTGAGTTGAATTATTATTTTACTGTTTGTAGTCTATGTTTCTGTTCCAATTTTTTTATTTGTTAAATGTATGGCATGTGTTTATTCACACATTCCAGTGACCATGGCCAGTTGACATGCTTGAAATGAACAGCAGTTGGTCAACTGTACTGAAGCACAGTCATAACTGAAACCTGTTCGTCAAAGTGGAAACAGAAATGTTGAATGGTTGTTAAAGAGGAAACTGAATAAGAATTGTTAAAACAAACTGAAATGTGAATGATAACAGTGATTACTAATGTATGGAGTGTTGAATAAAAGGAAATAATTTGGAATGACGTGTTGCACCTCATTCTCATTCCTCCTCACTGTTCCGCCACAGGGAAACACTATATTTGTCTTCAAAAAAAAAATAAAGGTCCTGACTCTTCTGATGTCCTGTGTTCTCCTCCTAGATGTTTTTTATTTATTTTTATTGTTTTAGGGCGAAACCATTTGCAGTATTGTTTCTGGAAGTGATGTCCAGATTTCAAGAAAAAGTTGTTATTTGTTACAACCTAAATCTCATTTTTCTGCTTCTGGTCATCACACAGGTCTGTTTTGATGACATTTCTCTCTCCAGGAAAACTGCTGAGCTGTGGAGACGTCACATGGCGGTTCCATGAGGGCGAGAAGAGCCGGCGGTCAGACAGCGATCAGACGGTAAACAAACCCACAGCTGATCATTTATCCAAGTGGTGGTGGAGAACTTGTTTTCCAGTGCTGCGATGTTCTCATGCTCACCTTTGTTGGCAGAGCGTAACTTGGCAAAAGACTTTAGTGATGAAAAGACATAAAAAAAGACTGATTGTTGCATTACCTCAAAAAAACCACAGTCCTTCTGTGTTGAGGTTTTGGGGAAAACATACAGAACACATATAGACCCTCTCTAAACTCCAGAAGAAAATTATTAGAATAATAAATAAAGTTTCCTATCGGGAAAACATTATTTAACTATTCATAAAAACATGCACCTCGAAATTCGTAGATATTGCACTTAAAAACACTAGAAATAGAATTTTGAGTGAAAAATAAGTCTTCGAACCGGTATACATTTTTTTTTTTCAATTAAGAGAAAATAATTATAACTTCAGAGGATTGTCTTTAAAAAAATGTACAATGAGAACTATTGTTAAAAATCGATGCGCTTCTTTTCTCGGAGTCATATTATGGGATAGACTCAGCGACCACCTCAAATTGTGGAAATCTCTGTTGTGCTTAACAAAACAACAAAAAGACAAATTTCTGTTACATTTTAATTTGTTCAGTTTTTATCTTTTGTATTACTTCTGTAGACTTAATCCGAGACCCATTTCGGCTGCAGATATTGTGAAAAAAAAGAAGTAGAAGAAAAAACGTGTGCGTGAACTTTTAAGCACTATGAGATAAATGCACTAAAATCTATTTTTGCACTGAAACTGTAACGGAAATAAACCATTCATTCTGGGAAATTGTTTTGTGGACAGAAGAATCAAAAATAGAGCTTTTTGACTCTGCACACCGACAGTTTGTGACACTTACAAGAAAAGAAACAACTAAGCATGGTGGTGGAATCATCATGCTGTGGGGCTGCTTTGCCTCATCTGTGAGAGGAGGACATGGCCGTATCACAGGAATCATGAAATCCGAGAATTATCAAGAGATTTTAGAGCGAGGCATCTGACCCAGTGTAAGAAAACTTGATTTGAGTTGAAGATCATGAGTCCTCCAGCGAGACAAAGACCAAGAGCAGACGTTTAAAATGGTTGAAAAGGAAGAAATTTACCTTTTTAAAACGGCCAGCAATGAGTTTTCACCACAATCCCACTGAAAATCTTTGTTTTGAGCTGAAAACTGCTTAAAAAAAATCCTGTAAATGTAGAAGAGCTTGAAGAGCTTTTTCTTTGTTAAATTATTTTCAACCAATTAAAAGATCCTGAATATATACATTTAACATTTCAATAATGGTCCGAATGAGTGTGAACCCTTAGTTTCTGCTTTGTTTTGTCACAAATGAAAGAAAAATGGCAACGATGGCACAAAGTGATGCTGATAGTGAGGCGAAGAAGGAAGCAGAATCATTTCACTTTCACCAAAGAGGAGCCCGGTCATGAAAGCAGTGCAGTAAAGAAACATCACATCTGCCAGTAAATCCTTCAGGATCTGAGCCTGGAAACCTGGAGGTCACTTTGACTCTCCGCCAACCCCGACAGATGAATATTCTTTGTCCTCAACATGGAGAGATGTTTTACTGCCTGATGGATCTCACAAGGTGCTCAACAAACCTTAACTAGGATACATTCTGTTGGCTTGTTCTGATCCTCCTCCTGTGGCACTACATCAAATCAAAGACCAGAACGTTTTCCAGCCATCCAAGGTTCTTACAAGTATAATAATAAATCAAACCAAATAAAAGTTCAGTCAAGGCAAAGACTGTCAACACAAGTTACGTGACCCCAAAAAGTTTTGTCTTGTTTTTGTTTTTAGGGCAACTCTGGATAGACAACCACCACATCCAGTAGCACAAAGGAAAAGACGGATTGTGTTGAAGTGATCATGACTGAGTCTGTCTGAATCCATCTGGACACACAAAACGGCTTCAGGTCACTTGTGCTCTCTTGTGTAATTGCGGGCGACGTTGCAACCAGAAATTTTTCCCAGTACGCCGTGTAGTATTAGCCTGATACCTGGTACTGGTATCAGTATCGGGCCGATACCTGGTACTGGTATCAGTATCAGTGCATCCCAAGAGAAAACCTGTGAATGCTGAGTGAGAACATGTGAACCCCACAACATATAAAACCCAAATTGAAGGTTTACACTTCAGACATACATGAACTCAGGACTAACAAGGTTGTACTCCCCCCCCCGACCGAGCGGTGCGGAGGTGGAAGTCGACAGCGAGGAGGTCGAGCTGGCTTTCGGGCAGAATATGGAGTGCTAACGGGAGCAGGAAACGCGTGTTAATTTTAATGTTTCACACGCAAATACCTCTGTACTCTCCCACCGCCTCGTGTTACCAAACGCTCAGAAGACAAGCGGCGAGAACCTTCTCGTGTTTCTGACCCCAGCAGACCCCGTTACTCCGTTTGCAGCGGGGAATAACGGGCAGAGCCGTGTTGGTACATTCAACACGGTGTGTCACTTTAGATGAGGTAACGATGCGCAACGTTTTGCCGGGAAGTTTATTTCCAAAGCAGCTTTATCTCCAGAGGAGAAGGAAAAAAACTACATTTTAAAGAAAGAACTGCATGCTAATCTAGATTGCTCTTCTCTGGTGGGAATATACAGTCGATTAGAGGCCTCTCACATTCCCAGAGTCCCAGACTATCCGGGACTCGGCTCACCTGGGAGGGGGCGGAGCCAAGAACTTTCCCCCCTTTATTTGGTTGGATGGCGTCACATTGAGTTTAGAAACCGGATCAAACCGCCAGGAAAATGTCATGCAGTTACACCAGATGCTGGTTAGGGGGCGCTGTCGCCTGAAACAAACACTGACCAGAGAGGAAGTGAAGACGGAACTCGGCTCATTGATTGGACCGGACCGAAAGAGGAAGTCCTGTCACTTTAGCCCGTGGTGGCTAGGCTAGTTAGCTCATGGCTAATGGGTAGCTACAAAACACCCCGATATAAAGTTTTCAGACCAAATGTCAATGAGAGTCTTCCTCTCTACTTCCTCCTCTCTACTTCCTCCTCTCTACTTCTTCCTTCTACTCAACGTCTGTCTGGAAGATATTTTCCAATTTTTTAAACATTTTTGTTTCAGAAAAGTTTTGCATTCACGCGGCGATATTTTGAAAACGATGCCCATTTACACAAAAATGGCAGGAACGCTGAAAACAAAGAAGTTTACATGTTGGGCCAGGAGAGGGTGCTGTCATTTAATTTTGTAATGAAACCACACAGACTTGCTTAGTGAGTTCACGATGATTCAAACGGCGTTGTGAGAACTGGTGAAACATTGAAGCAGAAGTCTCCAGACGCTTTTCACCCAGTAGTCACGGAAAACTCCCGTCAGGTACGGTAGTCTGCAGAGTCTCGCACGCTTTATTGATCAATAAAATAAGACTCGGTACAAAAAAACACATCTTTATGATTGAGAGCTTTGCCCCCGCGGGGCGTCAGTCTCACCCAGAACGAATCAGACGAGGCCAGAGAGCAGCTCATGAAGAAGAGTCTTGTCTTTAACATCTAACAGGTCGAGAAGACATCAGATAAAAACACCACCTGATACGAATTAACCGAAAATCAAGCAAAAGAAATGAAAGAGAGTTGGATAGTTTTTTTTTTTTCTTTACATTTGAAGACGAAATGCAGAAAGACTGTGAGTCCCAGTATTGAAGGGTTCTACATTGTAGGAAAATCATATTTTTCTAACGGCCATCCTTGAATCGTCTCACAGCGACGTAGAGCCAGATCATTTAGAGCCGAGACCAAAGATTTTGTCACCGTTCTGTCAACAGTGTTTATCTATGCGGCGGCCTTAAAATAAGCTGAAAATAGACACAGTCACTGTGAACCACCACACCAAAAAAAAACACATTAACCTCATTATCAGATGCGCTGAAAGTCAAAGTGAACTGACTGGAGTTGCAGAAGTCACCTTAAAAAAAAAAAGAAATAGACTTTGCATGTGTAGCAGACTTTTACAGAAACTGCTGTCAGAGTCCAGCTGCTTCCAGCTGCTCGCAGCCACTGCAGGACACTTATCAACCCTGACACTGCTTTTGAAACAACACACACCCACACACACACACACACACTGGTTATTGCTTATTTCCTCACATCATTTAACGCCTCTGGAGCACCTGGGGTTACCAGACATGGCCTTCTCAGTTACACTTGACCAGGTTGCGCCGCTCCGCTCTACCAAGTGCTCTCAAACCGCAAGAGCTGTTTTATTTTCCTCCGGCTCAGGATTAAGTTATATGAGGACTGTCAGTGTTTCTTTGATGCGACGCTCGGTCAACAGGAATGGTTTCAGCATGTGCTGAAGCGTCCACTCCTTTACTACTGCTACTTCTCGGCGATGGCTCTTTGTTCTCCAACCCAGTCAAAGTGCAGTTAAATCTGTGGCCAAAGAGGAGTTCCTCCCTTCTCGCCTTGAGCGTCAGCAGAAAGTGTTGGCAACAGTCGGAGACAACGCGTCGATGCACTGAAGAGGCTGAAGCCCCAGCTTCCAACACCAACATACAGGGAGCGTGAATACACCATGAGATGACACGAAAAAAATGCTCTTTCTAAGTCAAAAGGCATCGTTTTTGCATGTTTGGTTTAGAAAAGCTTCACGTTCACACGGCAACGTCAGAAACACTGAAAACAAGAACTACACTCGGTAGAACACAGACCTTTATCAAGTTAGCACTGCCAGCATGTCAGCCGTCAACTCATATCGATGCTAACTGGCCTGTCAGGTTGCAACATGACTGTGTGAAACACTGAGCAGGGAGCGTCTCCATGGCAACAGACACTGAACCTCCTTTGATCTCCATGAGGTGTCTCTCTCATCCGCTTTGTATGGGAAAACTTTTCGCAGTCTTCTTGGATTTATTTGGAAACTGTTAGCCGTTAACGTCCCAGAATCTACTAGACTGGTCCTTGGATGATCACAAATCATCCCTGAAGATTTCATACAATTTGGGTTTAGTTTGAACTCTTATGACATTTAATTGTTGCGCACTCGTGTACGTTGTACCTGCAATTCAGCTTCTTTACATCGTACAATCAGCACACTGCAAACTGTATTTGGTGTCCAAAGTTTATTAGATTCATGTTGTAGAGTGTAGCAAGCTGGTAACTTTTAGGATCGTTAAAATTGCAGTTCCTAAAAGGGGTATTAAATCAGCTCAGCTGTCATGACCTTGATTTTCAGTCTTTATTCTTAGATTCTTTTCTCAGACTGAACGAAAGTTTTCTGTTTTCACTTGTCGACTTTATTCCCTAACAGCAGTGTAATAGTAATTATTTGTACAGAGAATAAATAATGTGATGATCATCGTTTTTCTAATGATATTCCACGTGTTGTAAAATTTCCAACAAGCTGGAAAAATGATTAATTTGAGGGATTTCTTCATATAAGGAGCCTCGTGGGTTTGCGGTTTGGCTCCGTACTTCCAAAAAAAAAAAAAAAAAAGAAGAAAAATCAATATGTATGAACACAAGTGAAAGTGAAAATGAGTCCCAGTGTCGGTGCAGAGGCTGACAGGCCCACTGACACCTTCATTCGATACTGGTGGAACCGGGGAAGTCGTCGGTGTGAATGTTCCTCTGGAGCCTTGACTTCATGTTCTCACACCCCGGCGGAGATCGACCTGACGGTTAATGAAAACCGAACAAGTGAACCGAGTCTCCGAAATAAAACTTGTTTGGACGAGAATCATTTCAAGTCCTCTTAATAAGTGTCGGGTGTAAAGTTACAGCTCATCAGTCGACCGTGACGGAGAGCGACGGGAGCAATACAAGGACAGCACATCAGAAAACTCCGCAGTCACAGTTGAGAGGACTTTTCAAGACTCAAGCCAAACATTTGATTTTGGCCCCGTTCGCAAAACATTTCAGGTGAAAAAGTATTGTATTTCACTGCGTTTTCACTGGAAATGTCATGTAAACGGGGCGAGGATCTGTTTGTTTTGTGACTACTTGTATCATCAAAGTGGGGTTTTTGCACCCAAAACCTTTAACGGGACACGAAACCACTTAACAACCCAAAGATAATGCTAATGAGCGTCTGTATTGTTCTGATTGAGAATAAACTAATGAAGCCAGATGTGTTTATCCCAAGTATTATTCATTCCCAGCTCAGTGAGCATTTTTGCCGTCAAACATAAACGGAGGTCTCATCAGAAGCATTTTACCTGCCGAACGGGACGAGAAAACACCCCAAAACGAAACATTCTACATTAGTGATGTGTAACACAACTCATCTGCAAGAACACTGATCTTAATTTACATCTTTAAAGAAAACTAAAAACAAGTTAAAAAAAATGTATAACCTAGCGGTTTGCAGCAGACCAACATAATGAATATGCTTGTTTAAAATATTTTAAGCTTTAAAAGTGTCCAGGGCTTGAATGTTTTGAATGGGTGGGAGGGAGTTCTAGAGCATATATATATATATAAATATATATATATTTCTGTGCA
>OMNM01000821.1:0-15784 GCA_900302745.1 Parablennius parvicornis
ACAGCACTAATCCCAGCTTCAGCTTTAATCAAAGAGCATCCAGTGCATGGGGAGGGGTGTCAGTCTGGCTGCTTAACTCTATGTGAAACGCATTTCAGCTCTAATCTCAAACATGACTCTTTCTACTTGGCGAATAATCGGATGTGAAGCTGAGGAGTGTGCCGCTTGGCTGAGCACATCTGACTCAACCATAAGAGGATAGGAATGAATTACAGTATGCCACTGTCTCATAATGGAAGGTCTGTGACTAAACCATGGGATGACCACAGAAAACCAGTAGCTACAAGTGAATACTTAAAAGACCTTGTCAAGTGCTAACTATTGAGTCTTTAAATCTGAATCTGATATGTTTTTTTTTTTATTATTTTGTTTTGGCCAGTAACATGTGCCAATAAGACATTTTGCTCACAAAGATCAAAGAAATGACCTCTCACTCAGTCCCAGCTGGTATCGTCGAATTACCTTCAACCCCAAGGTGAATAAATTGGTTATAGAAGGGTTGACGGATAAACCTATTGTAGCATTTTAAAATCATTTGTAAGTCAAATCATATTCAGAAAAGCATGGTATATAGTACCGTAAGTAAGATTTTAAACTGTTTTATTTTCTACCAGATGTCAGCTCTGACTGCAGACATCTGTGAACTGAAGGAAAGAAATCTGAACTTGCAGCAAGGTGAAATTTTGCTTGCATCAGCAACATCAGTAGTGCAGAAATGTGTGTGTCGTGGACAGTGTTGTGTCTGTCATCATCTTTTGTATTTCATAATTCTAAATTTGATACGGTGTATAAATGATGTTAGAAGGATATGACCTTTGCTCTAATTCTATATTTGCTTTTTGTCCTCCAACAAAGACTTAAGATTTAAGCAGCCAATCGAGTCCTCTTACTGTTTGGATGAATGTGACCTGCAAAGGATGAAGACACCTGCCCTCTGCCCTGATGGGATATTCAAGGCTGAGCTTGTAGATATATGCAGTCCCGATGAAGAGGAAGAGGAAGGAGACATGTAGTAGATTTTTTTGTCAAGATTTCTACTTTATACAGATCAGCCGACTGGATCATTCAATAGATCATTATGGGAAGCTGCACATGTCAGTTGTGTTATTTTGGAGCAAGCTGCATCTATCTACATATCATGATGACTAATTCAGTGAATAATGCTTTTTACTGCAAGTAGAAACACATCTAAAATGTGATGTTTATTCTGCAAAAATGGAAATTAATAAAGATGATTGTGATACATCAGGCAATATATTGTGGTTTTTCTTCTGACAAAATATGACTACTTACATCCTTTTGATACATCCATAAAGATATAGTGAATCTCTCTTAAAATAACTGTAACATTACTTTTGTCCATGAGGGTAAATAAAGTGCGTATGTGTGCGTAAGTGTGTATGAGATTATATTAATAATTCAATAAATACATTATAAGATAATCAAGGACTTTGTAGGATAAAGCACCATTGTGTCGAATAGTTATAATTCCTTCTCAACAATTGTACATAATAAAGTCCATTATTGCGCTCTGATTCGATTTTATAGGTCTACTGAGATCTTGTTACACAAAAGAAAACAATCAGTGTCAGTACATCAGCATTGGGTGATGTTTACATTTTTAATTCCCCAAAGAGTGATTTCTTAGAAATGCAGTGTCAGTGAACACAGTCATTGTCTTTTTCTAAGAAGACCATGTGAGCTCTAAAGTAGCTCTGGTTGAACAATGTGCCAACGTGCCAGCTCCACCTGCAGGCTGCACATATCACTCCAATGAGCTCGTCCTGCCTCTGCAGCATCTGTTCCAATGAGGACCCGCCCAACCACTTCACCGTCTGAAAAGAGTGGTTTCTGCAAATGAAGTTAAATGAGTTACATACAAGTCTCTGACAATTCAATTAAATGCAGTTTTGTACGTTTTAGCACAAAATTAATCTCGGGAAATGTATTTTTGGTCATCAAATTGAGTATACCTTCATGATCACAAACTCAAGCATGAGTGACAGCTGACTGATGTCTCCTGTAGGCAAGTCAAACACGAAGGAAGTATTCCACTTAGTGTTCGTCTCAGGTTTAGTTTCTTTGCTGTTGATTAAATGCCCCTCATGGTGCAGATTGATCACCACCTGGTAATCTGTACACAGAAACACAAATATTAGGAAATTTCCCAAATAAGAATAGACTTTACATCTTAACACTGAACTTGATTTTAAAAAATCTTATTGTTCCACCACATCCTGCCTTGGATTCACAGTAAAAGCAGACCAGGTCATTGTGAAGCCTACAGCTGCAGACATCCCAACTGGACCAGGAGGAAACAATGAAAAATTACATATCAAGTAAAAAGTAGCATACATGCCATGCAGCTGGTTTTCTTGTTATTTTGAAATTGGTATCTTATCTTTCTTCTTTTTTTGTATGTTCGTAGTTTGTGCATGTGGCGAGTCCTTGATAGGACTCAATGGGGAGCTGTGCTCAAGCTGCTTTTTGAATTGTCATTACCGAACAAAGCTTGTAGAAAAAAAAGAGCTTTGTGATGCAGAACAATGGGCGAAATGCAGGTTGAATGGACATGGCCATAGTAAATAGGCTTTACGATGTTGCACATTTTACCACTTCGGCAGTCTCAGGGAATCACACCCATCCATTCATTACAAGCTTTGTGTGTGTTTGTGTGTAATGTTTGGACAAATGTGCAAACTCTGCACAGAGAAACAATGTTGTTATGAGACGAGAACGCTAACCACTACACCACTGAGCGGGCAAATGTCACGTAAGATACTTTCTTTGATAAATGCACATATTCATGCTGAGCTGAATCAAATTCAACTTGTGGCTCAGCCATAATCAGTAGTATTGTTTTTCATGTGGCCCACTCAGGAAAATATATTTGCCCAGCCCTGGTATAAGGTTTACCCTTGGTTATCACTGTGTTAAAGTCTGCTCTATGTATGTTGTCACAATGCCCTTGAATAAAATCCATTCGGTATCAGATATGAAACAAAAAGAGATTATCTAAATGATGGATTTGTGACATACTGTCCATGAAACAGATATCATGAAATCTAATGGCTCTATACGTGCATTATGGGCTTGTCTGCAAAAAAACGAGGTCTAGGCAGGCTAATGCAAACAAAGATTAGATCTGTCAGATCAGAGTTCTGGTGGAGATTGAAACATTTTTCTGAGGATTGTGAATAGTGAAGGATTAAACTACAATGTCATTAAAAATAGGGATGATCTCCTGTTGCATTCGGCTTCTGTAAGACATCATTTAATCCCCTAAACATTAAAAGCAAACATAGGGAATTACTTTACCTCTGCCCCTGCAAGGCAAAAGTTAGTTCTCTGCATATATTATGTAATGCATCTATCACAGTGTCCTCAGGAGGTTCAAACATGTTTTATCAAATCAAAGCAACACCACACTCTAGTTTTACCTCCTCCTGCAGATGTGTTATTGAGGATTCGTAGGTTATCAGCTCTGAGAACTGTGGCTTTGACACGATGGGCCAGCGGCTGATATTGAAGCGAAATGAAGATCTGTGGTGGACAGTTAAGCCCCTTATAGATCAGCACATCCTGGGAAATCAGAGTCTGTAGTCAGGGGGCAAAAGTTCAGAGAGCAGAGAGAGAATTTTCAATCAGGAAGACAAGCGTTACACAGATTTTACTGTGTACAACAGACCAAAACATAGGTCAAACAACACCTTACAAAACAAATACTATGACAAATACTATGTTCATAGTCCCGAGGTCAAAATACTCAATATGACCCTTGAATGGGGTTTCTCAACAGACAAAGACCCTCAACCCCTCAGTTCACTCAGCAGGCCTATGAGTACTGAAAACATAAACACCTGCACACTAAGGTATACTAAAATACCTTTTCCATCTCAACTTTGCTTGTGTTAAGCTCGACTGAGAAGTGAAAAAGATTATCTGGTCCCCAGTCCGTTCCTCCACATTTGGCCTCCAGTTGACCCAGAGCGGTGCCCCTCAGGCTCTGCTGGTTCCGAGTATACACAGATATTCTCAGCACACACCTTTGGAGCTCCTTCACAGAGCTCACCTTCAAAAACAGCACCAGACTCTGGGCTTTGCTGCTGAGGCTGTTCTGGACAGAGGCCTGTATGGGACAGGGGTGCAGAGGAGGCAGGCTGCCCAGCACATACACATCTTGCAGTCTGTGAGGCATACCAGTCAGGTTAATAACAGTCACTGTCAGGGTTTGCTGCTCTGGAGAAAAGGCCACTGTGTAATGGAGGCAGGGTTTTGCTGTTGTTGGCTGTTGACGGCTCACATCGGATCCATAGTTCAGTGGAGCCAGAGGGATTGGTTTCTCATTTGGAGAAACAGCGCTGGGGCTGGTGAGTCTACTGTGTTCATCATAAGGTGTACTATCCTCTGTCGCTGTGCAGCGTCTCTGCAGCGCTTTACATGTTCGGACAAACAATCCCAGCTTGGGAAATGGAGGCAGAGAAGTGGGTTCTATGGGCTTATACAGAGGTGTGGTTACCAGTGGAGAGCTGAGGCGGCGCAGGGAAAAATATGATTTTGGTGGATCTTTTTCTTCAGTAACATTTTCTTGGTTAGAAACTGAGTGAAGTGAAAATTCAACCACTGAAGGTGCCGGGCTGGTGAATGTAGAGGGGTACTCCAGTGTGTCGCCGTCCAGCTCCTCATATCGCAGCCTGGATGCTGCTGTTGCTGCTGAGGGAGGCCATGTTGGATCGAAGGTCACAGGTTCAGCTGCAGTTGGTGCTGGAGTTACAGGAGGTTTGTTTTCAACACCTATATTACTGTTTTTCCAGCACAGAAAACATCCCAGCACCAAACAGAGACAGAAGACGATCAATCCAACCAGAAGGAGAACTTGGAGATGAACTGTCAATAGAAGAGAGAATATTTAGATAAATTAGATGGAAATGGTTTGGAGGCTTTTTGTCACTCAGCAAGAGGCAACCCCTGAGTTACATAACATTTACGTGCTACTTTCCAAATGTTTGAAAGCATTACTTTGTGGTTTTATATCTATATAAGCTGATTTTTATTAAGTCTAAACACAACATGAAGAAAATGTTACCTGAAATTAGGAATTCAGTTTCTAACAGTCATGTGACATAACTTCCTTAATTATTACATTTAAAAATATTACAAAAACCAACATTAACTGACATCAACAGAAATGCATTCTAAACAGAAGCAGCTGGAAATAGTCCACAAGTACACTCCTCCTTCTTTTTTGAGGTATTGAGTAATAATAGTGAAACACAGAAGGATGTTTGTACTAAACAAAGCTTGGAAAAAAACTAAATTATCAAATAATTTTATCTAATAAAATGAATGAACATATATATCTGTTCTTAAAAGACCATACCTTCCAGTTGTTTGGTAAAGAGGACCTGCACCAGCAGCCAGAAGAAGAGAACAACCATGATGCCTTCGATCATACCCTTGCAGCAGAAGAGCAGCACGGACTGCCAGAGAGGCTGGCCTGGATACTCCTCATCATGGTAAGGCATCGTGTCGGTGTCTCAATATGTTGAAGCCTATTTTAATACATCCGCAGGCAGAAACCTGGAGATCCTGGTGAAGAGAATTGCTCACTTCCTTTAGGAAAGCTCATCTTGACTCCCAGTCCTGGAGAAGTCCACCTGCACATTTCTGCATCAGAAGCTCACCCAGATCAATTGATTCCAAGTATCAAAGCTACAAAGGCACCTTCCTGCAGTCCAAACTTCCTCCATTTACTGTTTTCCTGTATTCATCATGAGCAGTGATCTCTCATTTGCAGAGTGACTTCACAAGTATTATTGCTCCCTGCAGGGTGGGGACTGTGGGCGGCGATATCCAGCTCATAATACCTCGTAGCATCTTTCTTCTTCAGTGCTCCAGATGTCAGAACAGCATTGTCAAATATAGAATAACTAACCCCCAGTAAATCCTGCAACCCATCCCCCACCCCCCTGCTGTGACCCAGGAGCTCTTATGTCCATTAGTACAGGCACTGTCGTCGGCCTACAGCAGGCAGCTCAGGTATTAAAAAACAAAAAATACTTTAAATATATTCTCTTCTCCACAAGGTGCACCATTTTGCTTGGTGGGTTTTATCTCACGACACACAAACTTGATTCGTCAGTGTGGTTATGAGATATACAATCTAAGCGATTGAAAAATTTAGGGATAATTCAAAACATTTTAAAGGTGCTACTCAGTTGAAGAAAAAATGTCGTAACAGAAAACATGTAAACTGTTGGAATGCTGTGTGTTGGACAAGTTGGGAAATGCTTCCCCCATCTGGAGACTAGTGTATACAGTCTTCATGATTGATGTTTTTATTTCCATTGGCAATGATGATGGAGGATTTACACTAGTAATTCAATATGAAAGTACCTCCCAGAAAATAGTCACAGGCATCATCACTTAGGAATATCAAAACATGGAGATGTGCTGACATCAGTTAGATCTGTTAAAAGTATTATCAAAAGCAGAGAAACTCAACCTTCTGTTATAGTTGCTTTTTTTAAAATAAATTTTCCTTATCCATGCACTTCCTAAAAAGGAAAACCGTGTGTTCTGAGTGACTGCACATTCTACATGTGTGTACACACTTCAGACTAGTGACTTTTGATTACAACTTGAATAAAGCAATAATAGAAGATGAATGGATTTGTACGTCGTGTTGTAATTTTCTAAATTTAAACTGTTTTGAAAAGGTTTCAAACTATAATGGCACTGATTTTCTAATCTGTGCATAGTATTAGCACATATGTGGAGGAATGAGTACAAGTTTGACCTGAGATAAATTGTTTTCTTCTTAGTTATCATCACACATAGGGACAACATTTAGATGTTATAATACAATACTTTAGCCCATGCATTTACATGACAATCAAAAGTAAATTTCTACTTTTTTTGTTTGTTTCCTCAGATAAATACACTGATCCTGCGTGATAGATCCCAACTTTTGACATAGTAAACTTTGGGTGTAAAATACAAAATCATAAAAGATGAAAGCTCAGAAGACTTTAGAGAGAGGAAAATATACGATGAAAAAAACAAAAAATGGGAAAATAGAAGTCTATGACAACATCTATCTGAAATTACAAAATTGGCAAAGCTTAAAAAAAGCTTGATATGAGGCTAGGTTTTCCATTCACTGCGTTTGTTAATCTGAGAACCCAAATTTCCCTCCCACAGTCTAAAAAAAAACATACACTGGGGGTCCCTGAGCAAGACCCTCTGCTCCCCTATCAGCTCCCCCAAGTGCCATGCTGTGTGGCTGCCTACTGATGGGTCAATTTGTTGACAATTCCCTAAGGGGATCAATAAAAAATATGATTCTTCTTCAAATGTTGAGCTAACGCTGTGATGAAACACCAGTGAAAAATAATTGGAAAACTGAAAGATTACATGAAAGTATGACACCAACTGTAATGGATTCAGTTTGTTGTCTGCAACCACACCAAAGGATACGACTAAAATTTAAAACACACAGTGCCTGGTAAAATATTTTTGGTATTGACATTTGGAAAAGTGAAGGTTGCTACTTTTATATAAAGAAAATAAGACCAACTTTCCACATCACACAACCATTTTATTCTTCATGGCTACACGTTTGTTAATCAAAGCCCGATGTAGACCTTGATTTTCTTTTTATATACCATTGTCAACTTCACAGTGGCTTTCGTTTGCAGTGATATGTCTACTTGATTGTCCACATACTTTTTTTCTTCTTCAGCAGATGGTTAAATGAACACATGCAGGATTAGACATTGCATATTTCTCTCGAAGAGTGAGGTAGGAGTGTTTCAGTGTCCAATGCCTGAGGTTATTAAAAGGTACATTTCCTGCATTTATACAAACAAAACACAGCAATATATTATGAAATATAGCATAACAAATCCAAAGAGCATTCCTGAGTCCAAACAAAACTGGTCTGAAATGAGGTAAAATATTACACCGAGGTAAATGTTGTGTCACTTCGGTTCTGCCTTTCATTCGTAGCCGGTATGAAATAAATGCTTCCTTCCGAGGCCAAGCCACGTGATAACGATAAAAAAAACAAAAAAAAAAACCAGAATGAAATTACGCCAAAGTTCTTTTGAAATTCACACTGATTTCACAGAAGTCGCATCATTTCTGTGGAAACTGATGGTGTGCAGGTTTCCAGACAACTGCGACAAGCTTTTGCTTAAGTTCAACTAAAAATAGCTACGACGCTGAGCTAAGGCTTTTTGGTCTTTGATAGTTGCACTTTGAAAACGTCTTTGTTTTACTGATGAATATGAGGAAAGGCAGCTACAGTCTGACAGCAATAAATGTAGCCGAAGGCTCAAAACAGGCGCAAACTTCACTCTCAACATGGGATTTTTCTCCTCTAAAGACACTTCTGATCAAACATAGTAAAGCTGGTCGGACATAAGCATGAATGATAACGTCTAACAGGCACTAAGGTAAACTGATCTACATTTTAGTCAGTGTGGAAACTCGGCACCAACCACAATCTCTTTGACCACATTTGCTGACCAAGTAACACAACTCACAAACACACACCCGAAAAAAAAAAAGGCTTTCTTCCTGTGTTAAGAGTAGATTTTCCCTGAAGTTCATACAGTGCTTGCGTGACAAGAGGTATATTGTGTATTATTGAGCAGATCCGCTGAAAGCGAGTGAGCCTTAATTTGGTCCCTTTGAGGAGGTGGAGGATGAAGAGGAGGGACTGTGTGAGGAGGAGAGGGCACTAAAACCGCTCGTCCCTGCTGGAGTTACCATCTGCGATGATACGGGGGTGGCTGACTTCTGGGCAAAAAGGGTTCCTAGAACAGAGAAATTCAAAATAAAGAAAACACAATTTACACACAAAAAAAAAGTGTCTAAATTACAATTCCAGGTGAAGGTTGGGGCAAATGGTGTGATTTATGGTGTGGCAACATCTGTGAAAGACTTAAATCTATTATCATATTTAACGTCAATGGCGAGAACCCAGTCAGTCGTTCTTCTTTTTCAGTGTTTAACACAGATGAGCACATAAGCATCTCCTTTGAGACTCCACCGAGTGAGACACAAAACAGACTCAGAAAGAGGAGGAGCTTGTGTTTGCTTCCGTATGATATAAATAAAGTACATTTTCTTTCCACTGAAAGCAGAGCAGATGTTAAAATCTAGTCCTCACATGCCAAATAATAATCCAAACTCAGATATCCTATTATCATCATTCCTCTATTCTTCCTTGAATTATTCCCGGGTCAAATTAGTTATCTCGTGAGTGGCTTCTTGAAAAATACAAAATTTTAAAATATCCATCACAAGTTAGGATGGACACGCAACAGCTTCATTGGCTTACTTAAGTCAGAGGATTTAGAATAAACAACAATTCCTGTGCAGTAGATTTGTGATGTGTGTTAACTTGTGCAATTAATTATGTAGCCTTAAATTAAATTATTGTATGAAAAACTAAACCTTTCAAGATGGACCTATAATGCAGAATATTAGACAGAATTGTCCTTACTTACCTGAGTAAATGGTCCCATTGACCTCTACAGAAACACTGATACTGGAGGGTCCATTAGTAGAGATATTCAGTGACAAGTCGTGTTTGGTTTCTGCAAGACACAAAAACCAACATTAATCGAGTTTCTTTAAAAGCATCAATCATTGTTTCTGGGATTACACACAGCAACAACTCACCTTGTCCATTGTTCATTTTAAGGTTCCCGGGGTTTAGTTGAGAGGCCATAACCAGGAGGTTTTGCTGGAGGGCCTGCTGCATGAGGCGCTGCTGCTCTTCTGCAAGCCGCATCATTTTCTTCTCGGGGCTGCTGGCTGCGGCTCCAGCTGCTCCACGCTCCAGCCTCTCTCTGAGATGCTCCAAAGTGGCCGCTTGTGCCAGCTGCTGCTGCTGCTGCTGCTGCTGGCCCAGGGCCAGAGCCATAGACAGCCTGGGTATTATACGAGTGGAGCTCTCATCTAATTTGTGAGGAAAAATATTATCAAATTGAACGAGAGCAAGACACCGGTCAGAATTATTATTATACTTCAGTCACAATGGTAAACTACCATAACATGAAAAGCAAATAAATAACCCCATCTCTGTAACATCCATGACCACTGACACTAGTTTCATCATCAACACCCTGCTGCTGATGCAGCAGATAGTTTTATTACAAATACAAAACATACTCGAGCATACCCATATTTCTCTTTAAATTTGGGCTGGCTGCTGTAGTCAGGCCGTTTTGCGTGGCCGGCTTGGTTTGCATCGTGGGAGACGACAGGAGCGGGTGTGGAGCAGAGCTGGGAGAATAGCGGTACAGGCTGCTGGTGTAGCTGGGCCGGCGACCTTCTCTGCGGTTACCGTCGATGGCTGCCTGAAGCTCGCCCGGAGAACTCAGACCTTTTTTCTCACACTCGAATGGATAGAGATACTTCATATACCTGCAATGGACAGTTTCATGTTAGTCTGATTTACTATTCTATTTCTGCGGATGGATTGTTTTTATAGCTGCATTCAGATATATTGGCCACACAGCTACAAATTCAAAAGATTTAAGTCCTCAGAAGTTTCTACATCAGGCGATTTTTAAACACCATAGAAACAGCTGATCAGTTTTGTCAGGTGTTGCTTTTTAATGCCGTTAATGTTTGAACAGATTCCAGAAGGAGCATAGATCAGCTCATCAGTGGAGATTGTTTTTTCTTGCTTGAGATCTTTGTGTTTCAAGATATCATTAGGAACATGCTGTAAGGGTTAGGAATTTTTACTTTTAGTCAATAAATAAGCTTTAATTTGTACACTATCTGTTGTGCAGATATGATCCTGAAGAGGGTTTTAACCAAGCAGTCGATCCCACATTGGTTAGGGTGAAGAGGTTTTTGAATACAACCCAGTAATTCTTTCTGTTTTAAACACATTTACATGTCAATCGAGCTAACTAAAATGAGCCATTGCACAAATGTAATACAGAAAACGTTTTTTGATTGTGAGTACAGTCACCATACTAACATTAGAAAAGGAAAAATGGAGTGATTATGCTTCTAGAGCACTTTGCAATCTGGACTTGCACAGTATGAAAAAAAGCACTGAAGTGATGGTTTACAAAAGAAAAGTAGCACAAAATGTTTTATAAAGCTAAATATATTTTCTCAATTAGAAATCATAATTGTTGTGCTTAAAGAGCCTTTTTCAGCAAAAGCCTGAATCTGATTTCTAAAAATAGCATCCTTCAAATGTTAAAAGCAATACTCATAACTACAACGCTAACAGCTAGTGAAATTAGATCAGTGTCACGCTGGAAAAATACCATTTGAACCCATTAAGAGATAACAGTCATTGTGAAAAGATGACCGTGATTAGATTATCTGCCACTTTATGCGTTAGTATCGGAGAAAATTTTATTCAGCCGTTTCTGAAAGGACAGAGTGATAGAGAAAATGTGTTGAGGGGCACCTACTGGGTGCGGAGCGTGAAGGCTGCGCTGGTGATTGACGTGGGGAGATTGAGACCTTTGGTGATCTCCCTCCAGATCTTCTTGTTAATGACCTCCACCAGGCCTCCCTTCTCCGTCACGAGTTTGTAAAGTCTGTACAAGTCCAACACCTGCTTTGCCATGATGGGGATACGGTTTACGGGAGTTCCTGCATGAACGGCAGATCACATGTGAGGAAGTGCAGCGATTTTCACTCATTTTCACTTCAGAAAAGTTGTCAGAGAAGAAAACGTCATTCTGTTAATGCATCGTTAAAAAGGAGGGAAGGAGCAAGGACAATGCTGGAACTGATGCACCTGCAGGCTAGAGGTTAATGTTAGGTAATTTGACTTATCGCATATAATCTATGAGAATAGGCATGTCCAATGAAGCTCATTTCAGATGGATGGGGGTGGGGATAATTCCACAACTGCAGCTTTGTTGCTACATTGATTTTAGTGCAGGGGGAGGGGATTTCAGAACTAACAGTTGTTCAACCATCACAAGACCCGACGACTAACCCTTTACAATCCCGATTTGGAGAAAAGCCAATTAATGAAGTAGGCTGAAAAGCATTTGTAGAATTACAGTGTGCTTAGGATGTGTACATGCCACTGACACATATGGAGATTTTCAAGGACCATGACCTTTGCCCAAATGAGTCAAGAAGATTTGTGTCTCTGACCTGCTACAATTTTAGGGCCAAATAATCTGTCTGAAAAAGGATGTATGCACTGAAAAAAACAAAAACAAAAATCCTTCCTCTAATAAAAATGTAAAAATTATTTAGATATGTCACAGCATCTTGTAACAATGACATTTTTGCAATAAAACCTTTTCTCTTGAAACGTGCATTTGGTGCCACATTTATGAGGGATGTGTCCAAGAAGAATCTACCTAAACTTATGTGCCAATGCCAACAACTTTGCAAATCAAAATTGTGTCAAGTGATTGCTTAGAAGAACAACAGTTAGTAGTTCAGTCTTTAAAGATAAAAGCACATCATAGAATTAGATCAGCACAAGGAGGATCCAGTTTCACGTCACAAGAGACGGAGACACAAAATGATTGCAAATTAATTTATCATTATATTCAAGCCATCTGGATTTATTTGGATTTTACAGCTATAAAATTGTCAAAAGTACAATGAATGAGTGTTTCTGCATCTTTTCAAGACACCATCAACTTGGCATATATGACAGCGATTCATAGTTATTGTGTTGCAGGTTCTGAACGTGTGACCTGCTGCTGAATGGTGTCGGGGGTTGGACCGTCATACTGTCGAGGTTCTGGGGACCCGCTGGACTGACTAGTTTTATGGGTGCAAAGCTCCATTTCTTTGCTGTCGGGCAATGTTTTGGAATTTGCGGATATAATAAAACAGTCCAGGAGATGTGGGACAGACACATTCAGTCAGTGGCGACAGGATAAAAATAGAAGGGTTACATTCTGTCAATAAGGCCTGATGCTAAAATTACCAGACAAGTTCAAGGAACGGCAAAAGACTCAATTGTTTAAGATATTATGAAGCGACCAGGAAACTGAAGGTGATTTGTTCTGCATGATGTTGAGACATAGACTGTGTCCAGACAGATGAAATGAGAAAAAGCCGAGGTCTGCACCGCATAGAATTCAGTCCAAAATAGTTTATTCAGTTTTCTTACTAATGTATTTTTTCAATGTCAACGCAATTTAGCTCTGTTGATTTACATCAATTAATCCTGTTCAATAATTATCAGAATCTTTGATTTAATCACTCCACATCTTTCAAGAGCAACGTGACCATGAACATATGTATAACACTATAGTATTGTTACAATTTAAACATCAGCAGTAATACGGGTCTTTGAATGTTCCATTAAAACATTCAACCTAAATCCTCTACAACTGAAAATCCTCAAAATCCAAACTAATCTGATGCCCAAGAGGACCCCCCAGAAGTATGGGTGCATAATGTAAACAGGAACAATTATTAGTTATTTCATTCATGCACAAGAACAAAAGGAGACGTACCTCGTTTTTGCATAAAGACAAAGAGTTCATCGAGGAATTCTTTCCGGTGTGGGTCATTATCCAGTTCATAGAGCTGCAGGTTTAGAAAACAAGCAATGAAGAGATTAGCAGTTTTACTTTAACAAGTGCAGGACTTTAGTCATATTTCGGTCGAGCAACAGGAAAAACCACTGACCTTGGCAAAGTCCCTTGATGGCTCTCCTCTGATTTTCCCCCCGTCCCTCTCCTCGGCCCAGATGTTTTCTCTCTGTGGGTTCACCCGGAGGGGCACACCAGAGCGACAGATAAACAGACAGATAACAAAAGTCAGGTACCATAAAGTTTGGACACAAAACAGCTTTCACATCGTACTTTTGAGGTATTGGGTGTAAAATGTTGAGAGGAAAACTAATCAAAAATGAAAACATTTTAGAAAAATTTAAAAACACACAACATACTGTACTTCCTGGATGCACGGTAACACAATATGTATTAATTACAACAAGAGCAGAGGCGTATTTCCCTAAACCGAGCCAGTGAGAGAGAGAATTAACGAAATGAAGCGTGATCTTTGGGTAGTTTAATATGACATGTTATTCCTCTGTCACCACCCCCGAACATGACAGTTTCGGGTTAAAAAATATCAGTGGAGAGCATCGTATGTGCAACTGTGTGGAAAATCCTGCTGAGAGGTTATTGTCCCGCTAACCCGCGCTGAGCATTGGACGATGACTCAAGAATGAAAATGAAATGTAACTGGAGGGAAACAGTACTGGGAAAAGTTTCTTTCCAAAAACAAAACATATATTTTACATTTTCAGACAATTGTTAATTTGGCTCCCGTTTGTGAAAAATAAAAAGATGCTTCTTCTTCTTTATTTATTTATTTTTTTACATGTGAAATTCTATTTTACAGCAGGTTTTTTTTTTTTTTGCATTTTAGCTGAAACGCTTATAGTTTATCTCCTATTTTAGTCTCTTTATTATTATCATCTGTGCAAAGTTGTATAGTTTTCTACTTTGAAGCTAAATTCCTGCCTACCAAATGTTTCACATGACCACATGGTCAGACTCGAACATCAACATTTCACCCTTTGGGGGAGGACGCTATTAGAGGACTGTATCTCTCCTTGTGTTTACACTGAAAACAATTCAACCTGCAAATGCTGACACACCATCAACAGCTGCATAGAAGACATGAGAAACGGTTACATTTGTGTTCACACAACTGAGCTGACAGTGTTGGCTTGAAAGAAAATGAGATTTGAATGGAAAAGTGGATGATTTTGTAATCTTCTAATCCATTTATTCATTGTTTTTAGTTCAGTCCTTTAGTGCAAGTATTGACGGCTGATCTCAGCCTTGCTGAAAATGTTGATCTCAATTCCGCTTTGCTATACAATGACGCATGTATTGCTGCACCTTTATACTTCAAATCACAATTATATTTTGCTTAAAAGCGAGACTTTAATTGTAATTTTGCTTCATTAATGCTGGCAGAAAATCCTTCCTTCGTCAAGAATTGCTCTTTAGTGACGGCCGACTCTTCCTCCACACAACCAGCTCATATTTCTCGGTTTTCAGTGGTTAAACTGGTTACTGAATGTGTCAACGTTACACACAAAAACTCGCTCCAATGATTACGAAGGTGCTGACATTATTTTTAAAAATGTATATGATAAAGGACTTTCATTCTTCCTGCAGAAAAACCTACTAAAGATGAATAAACATCCCCACCATCAAAATGAAATAAAACCCTTCCCCCCCCCTTATTGATGAGCAAGTGAGACCTACTGTGGATCCATTAACAAAGAACTTTCAGTTAATTGCTCACAGAGCTTTCACACATTCAGGCCTGGGAATCCTGATAGTATTCAGAATCTAGGTCAGGAAAAGGTTGCTTTTGTTTTGTTAAAAAGACTACTATCATTTACAGGGTTTTATTGTGATTTTACTGCACATTATCTAGCTAGTGCATATAGCTTTGGTGCAATGCTGTAAAAGTGTCTCCATTTAACCATTTGAAGCTCAAAAAATGCACACATGAACATAACGTATACTTTTTGCATTGAAATGTGGTTGCTAGCCACTTCTTGTAATGAGCTTTATTGCAGCTCACACCGTTGTCCTAGCAGGGCAAAAGTGAAAGATTAACCTTTTCCTAAATTTCAATGAAACCACGGGGGAGCACCAAATTTTTAATCCAAATTAAATTATTAGGCCTTCAATCAGCCCAGCAAGTCAAGATCATTTATCTGGCCCCTCGCTGTGCTGTAAGCCTGGGCAAACGGGGACTCTTTATTCCTGCTCATAGCAGTTTT
>OMNM01000823.1:2922-18324 GCA_900302745.1 Parablennius parvicornis
TGCAAGAAGAGTTCAAATGAACCCATGCAGATGCTTTCAAATCCAAATCCATCAATCGTTAGGAACAACATGGAGAACAGACAAAGGTAGTGTAGACGAATGTAGTGATGTGCACGGAAATCCACAGAGACAGAGAGAGAGACAGAGAGAGAGAGATAGAGAGAGAGAGAGAGAGAGAGAGAGAGACAGAGTGAGAGATATACAGTGGAGAGACAGAGAGAGAGAGAGAGAGAGAGAGAGAGAGAGAGAGAGAGAGAGAGAGAGACCTCTGAAATTAAAATCTCGAGTTATTATTCAGTTGAACTACTTGTTTCATTTTTTCTTTTTTTTCATCGATCCAAATACAATGATCCATCTTTTTTGACAGGGGTGTCAAACATAAGGCCTGGGGCCAAACCCGGCTCGCAAGAAGCTTCAGTCCGACCGCCACATCACCAAGCAAAGACAAGATTTCTTTCTTTCTAACAAAGTTTTTTAGAAAGATAGCTGCTGTTATCAAACTAGCCTAAAAGTCATGCTGCCAGGTTAAGTTTGTAAAAACCACCATAAAACAACTATATGATAAATTTTTTGTACATTCCATTGCATTTTACAAGGGAAGGTTTAAATTAACTTTATGTTGAGATTGTCATAACTCTGGGTACTAAATGTCTGGTTTTGTGAAAACATCTTTTTTTTTCATCACACAAACTCTGCACCATAAGAAAGAGTAACGTAAAAGATTACATTTAAAGATACTGGTCCAGCCCACTCAAGGTGTATTGAATGAGAAAGACAATTGAAAAATATACAAAAACATAAACAGAAAAAGAATTACCTGTTGATCTCTTCAAAGCCTTTTAAGGTTTGAGGATTTCCCTTTATAGTATAATGACAAGGTGACAAATTTACACCATTATTGACATCAATTCAATTCAATTCAATTCAATTAAGCTCAGTTCAGTTCAATTCAATTCAATTCAATTCAATTCAATTCAATCCAATCCAATCCAATTCAATCCAATTTTATTTGTATAGCACCAAATACAACAGTAATTTTTAACCACTTTTACTCAGAAAAATCCAATAATTCCACATGAGCAACCATAAGCAACGGTTGAAAGGAAACACTTCCCTTTAAGAAGAAACCTGCAGAACCAGGCTCAGACGGAGCATTTTTTTACTCTTCTGGGTGGAGTGACGGAATAGCACCAATGGCATTTGGGAGGGGACATACTCTAGAATGGTTCATCTGACTTCTAGGGTATGTGAAAGTAATTTCTACACAGGAGGAAACCAAATAGTTTATTTTCTAATTATTTTAATGAATTTTTTTTATAAACGTTGCAGTGTCAGCACAATGTCTTGCACAGTTTCACTGTTTTAATGCAGGGTGTTATTTGCCAGGGGAACAGGTAATATAGGCAATATACCTTGTCTTATCTAAGTATCAAGTCTTCTTCCAAATTATTTATGTCACCGGAAGGGGGGACATTTTCTCTACTCTTCAAGGTGATTAAATACCAGCAGACTGGACAAAAACAGAATATCATATAAAGTCTTTTAAAAAATGGAATAAAACAGAGCTGCCAGCTCTTCCCAAGAGTGAAAATCATCAGTGAAACTAAACTCACACATTGTACATACTCATCCAAAGTAGCAGTGTTTGACTGAGTGCTGTATAGTGTGATCTTCCAGTAAAATTTCTTGTTTAGAGCTGTTTGCATCAGTGAGCACTGTGGGAAACCTGCTCAAGACTTGTGCTTGAGCATGATATGTCTTGATACAAAGCCTTGTAAACGTTGGACCCGCTATTAGGATGCAAGCTTATTTTGTCAAATGCCATTTTAACGAAAAGATAGTGGTTTTGTCACGATCTATTCTCAAAAATAACAAAGTCATGCAAGAGGCTTCCACGTTATGGAGTAGTTGCATCCAGAGTCATTGTTTTATCTTTAGATTTAACTGCCGTTACAGTATCAACTACACATTGAATAACAATCCCTCAAGATCACTGTGTGCTAATTGGTGTCTGGTAATTGGAGCCGTGTTAGGAGACTGATCTGACACCAGAGCAATAGGTTAATCCAGTTGTGAGTCCTTGTAGTGCATAAACACTCCACCACAGACTACACAACGTACAAATGTCAAAATGTGTATCTCAAGTTTGAGTATTAATAAGTTTAAAGCGTGTGTTCTATATGAAAGGTGGCATCTACAGAAGATGTTCAGACGGGTTGATAAGGGACATTAAGAAAGTACACACACACCAAAATAGAGCCCTGGACCTCAGGTCAGCCCATTATCCAGCAGCCGCTGCCTCCCCCTTTGCTATATTTCAGACAAGAAGGATTTTCTCATTGATCTCTCTTTTTATCAGTGCCTGTGGCAGGTGATCGATGAGGCAGGTCATCTTAATAACAACGACCCCTTGGGCCTTTCATCAAGTCCAACAAAGCAGACAGGTAAGAGGCAGGAAGCTGTACACAACCAAGGACTGAAGCAACAGAGGCTTTTGTTTTTATTGTGGCTAAACTGTGTTAGCATGTGTGCACACATGTCTCTTTTCTCTTTAAACTTGGATTTTACTTGCGCTGCTAGCCCCTGGGTTTCATACTCTTACAGCACATTGTTTATTGCAAGATGTTGCATCATATTCAGCCTACTGCCAAGACATGAGTGCGTCCCGGTCGGGCACAATGAGTGACAATGCATATTCATCAAGTCCACATCGAGGAAGGTAAGTTGACTATCAGCTGTAAAATGTTTCATTAAAACAGCCATTTAATCATTTTTTTTCTTCCTGCATGCCACTGACAGTTTAACAAGAGACATCCTGTCAGAATCCATGTATGGACATGAAAATCCTCCTGAGATATTATGGTATTCAAATACATATTCCTGCAATTTATATCAATCTAATAGAAATGCACGCTGAACACAAGCAGTGCTATCCAAATATGCAAAGTATTTAATCATTAGTATGATTAATGGAGGGCTGAGTAACTCCAATCTGTTATGCTGCTGGCAAGACAGACTTGTCAATTAACCCTTTTACCTCCACTGGTTTCCAATTCACAGATTACATGTAAACAGGGAGGAATAGCAATGTGGGCAGAGACAGGCAGGAATTGAGTGATGTGCTCTCAGTCATTGGGGGAGCGACACAGTAATGATCTGGTCGTCAAGAAAAAAAGACAGAAGGAAAGTGCAGGTAATACAATCATGTTCCCTTTTCCAATTATATTCGTTGTTGGTCAAGCTGCAACGTTCATCATTGGCTCTCGGCTAGGTAATCCGCAATTTTATGTGGTGTGGTGCTGCAGGATGTGAAAGGAAATGTAAAAGAAAATGCAATAGCTGTATGAGCGACATGACTCACTTGCATGCACAAACGTACACGCAAATACACGTTTGATGCACAAACACAGTGTCCTCTGCTGGAGGAACACAGTAACTTGGAGGGAGATGTTGGAAAGTGACTGTAGCAACACTCAAAGGACAACTCCATCACACACACACACACACACACACTCACACACAGTATTCACTATTTGATGTGATTCCACGTGTGAGTGTGATATATAGCACAAGCTGGCCGTTGACTCCAGTAACACTCAGGCGAGGAAAATACCTGAGCCCGTCATACGGTGTTTTGTTGTCAGTTGCATGTCAGCGTGAGTTGATTCACCAGGCAATGCTGGAAAACCATTCTCAGGCCTGTTACCTCGGCAACAAGCCATGCACGGCAGAAGAAAGATGTTGTGAGAGAAAAAAGATGAGGAGCCCATCAAGGGGCTCTGACACTCTTAAAGTGATAGGTCGCCCTCAAAGAAGAGAAATCCTGTGCTGAAATGCAGCGGCTCTATTCATAGCAACAAAAATCATAGGAACACTTAACCAGCTGAGATACAGTTGTATCCCCCCCCTCATACACACAACTCCTGAACTCATCATCAACCTCTTTGCTCTTTGTCTTCAAACTGGAGGCTCAGTCAACTGAAATTGCCTAACTCGCTGCTGGTGACCTAAATTCATCGTGTCAAATGAAATTTTAATATTTGGAATGTAATGTTACTGTGTCCGCCTACAAAAAATATTAATCACGTCCGTTCCCTCATCATTTCTGTGGAGAAGCAGCACGGCTGAGGAAGTGTGGGTAAAACGAGTCGCTGTGGCTCTGTTGTGTTTAAGTGTGCAAATGAGCGAACAGGCACAACTGTCATGGAGGCAATAAAACAAATGGATACCACATCCCAGGCTTCCATTTGGCTCAAATGAATAGCTCACTGGTTGCACGTGTTTCTAAAGGTTTTTCAGGCTTTTCTTTTTTTTTTTTATCCCCCTTTTGTTTTGTTTTTTCACTTTTGGGTTCACGGCGCATTGCACATGTGCTAAGCCGCCTGAAATCATGCGTGTTAAAGACCTCCCCTGACCTCCTCTGACTGGATCTTCATACACATGACTGCCATGAAATAATTTAACAGTCTTGCTGGTTGGGAGCTCTCAAATAAATACATCAAGTGTTCATATTATAATTATCAAGGAGCGTTTGCAGGGGAGGGGAAAATTTTATGAAGCCAAGTGCTTGTCACATGATACAGATCAACTAATAACAGGTCACAGGAGTGAGGGTACAATAGCAATCTATTTTTGTCCTCCTGATCTGCCACCGTTGCTAATCACAGGAGCCCAGGAATAGGTTGAGGGGGATAGCTTGGTTTCAACCACCTTTGTACATTTTGTAAACATGTGTATCGTTTTGAGTGTGTAAATACTTCACATCTGTTAAAAGACACATATTCATACTGTTCAAACAATAACACAAGACAGGGTATTTGGGTCTTTATTGAAAATGTTATCCATCCTGCTCTCCCAAGGTTCCTGGGTCGGCTGGAGGATTAGTGCCCCATTTGCATGATGTTGTTCAAGCGAAACTGCTCAATGTTTGTCACATTTTGAGGGTCCATTAAGACAACAAATGTGCTTGGAGCCACAGAAAATGCAACTTTTTAAAAACGACTCTCAAATTGGAACTGAGATGATGGAAACGCTGCTGAGGTGCATCGGCACCATGGTATTAGTGAATAGCTCTTCTGCTCATGCACGAGTAGATGGACAATAAAAACAATATTTGTCTCCAGAGTGTCAGGACTCTGTATATTTCTGTGATTTGGTGGTTTTATAGTTGAGAATCACTGTAAAAGAAACAATCCACTTCATCGCCTGTTCATATGAATGTCTGTGTAATCACCATTGTTAATGCTCATAGTGAATTGCTGTCTGTGTGCATGTGTGTGTGTGGTTTCATTACAAAAAACAAAAACAATCAGACATCGTTCTCAAAATGTTGCTGTATAAACGCTAAACTTTTCTCAAATGAAAACACAAAACAATGCGTTATCACACCGAGTGTTGTTACGTAAACGCCGCCTAAATCTCTCTAGTTCTAGAATCTAGAGGGAACTGAACCTACCTCTGGGTCTTGTCCCGATTGGCCTTACCTGAGATACAAAGGAGTGAGAGGAGCAAAACTCAGTTTCATTCTGTCTGTGATAAACCAGAGTCCATGATCTGGGGCCAGGGTGGGTATGTAGACCCACCAGTAAAGAGAAGACTTCCCCTTGTGGTTTAGATCTCTCTCTTCATAACAGTCGTGTACAGGAACCGCATTACTGCTGCGGCTTGTCCCAGCCTGAGGCTGATCTCATGATCTTTCCTCCTATCACTCTTGAATCACTTGCAATCCTCCTCTTGCGGTAGGTTCCCTCACCTTGCCTCCACCCGAAGGCTGCGGCTTTGGCTATTTCCTTATTTATTTGAGGTAGATTTAACCCTCCGCCCAACAGCCGACATGCTTCGACTTTGGCCTTGCGGGGTTGCTGGGAAGTGTTCTTGGACAAGATGTTAAACCCGGCGTTGGCCCCAGTGGAGGGCCAGCATCTTGTAAAACAGCCCTGTAATTACTGGTGTGTGTGAATGGGTGAATGTGAATGGCAGCGTAGAGCACTTTGAGAGAGGAAGAAGTGCATCAAGGGCAAACACTCCTGAAGCAATTATCTCCGGACTCCTTTGATTTTGAGCCCCTATTAGATGGAGTGATAGACATGACTCCGACGAGTCTGAAACCGATTAGACCTGACTCAGTGTGAGGTGAGCTGGTTACTATGTTCTTACATTTTCAGAGAAGCTGCATCAATTGCTTTTCAAGAACCATCTCACTGACGGACGCAGCCCGTCAAAATCTTGTGAATGTAGTTGAAAGCTGCTCTGACTCTTCCATCAGAAAGTTTATAATGATGTGGAAACATGTTACATGAGTGTAGTCCATACCAGCTAAATTTTTTTGTTGAAACGGGTCAGAAAAACTGCTTTAAATCTACTTTAGATCTATTAAGTTGGTCTAATGTAGTTGAGATCTTAATGATTTTGTTGGACCTCAGTATCATAAAAGGTTCATCTGTTTGTCTACTTTTAATTGTTGTGCTTTTTCACATTTTAAAACAATCCTTTTGATTTTTAAACCCATTTTACTTAGCTCTATAATCAGTCACTCCCACAGGACAATCATAGATAGATAGATAGATAGATAGATAGATAGATAGATAGATAGATAGATAGATAGATAGATAGATAGATAGATAGATAGATAGATAGATAGATAGATAGATAGATAGATAGATAGATAGATGAAAAATGTGTAAAGAATATGTGAAAGTTTTAAATATAGTTTGCAATTTCCTTAATGTATCTATTTATAACTAAATTCATGATATAAGAGAATACCACACTTATATCACCAAACCATTTATTTGTAATCATACAAATAAATGTCAGTTGGTGCAATGATTTCTGTTGTTATCCATTGCTATGAGAATTTAACATTTTTATGCCTCTAAACCATTTGCAAGACTGATATATGACAGTCTGTAGCATGCTTCGTCAACAGACCACAGCAGGAAGCGCACCGTCCACATAAACTCAAATGCCATCATCAGGAATGTGAAGGCCTGAACACAGTGTTTGATTGACGGGTGCTTTACAGAGACACTTCAGCGCTGAGCCAGAAGCACCACTGACGGAGACAATTTAAAGTTCACGCAGAGTTCAGGTTATCTGCCAGACGATCTCACCATTACAAAACGCAATGTCTCAGTGTCCGGTGTTTTCTCTTGTGCCTCATATAATTCATATAATTCAGCAGATAAACCATAGAGCTCACACAGTTTACGAAAATTAAAAGGTCAGCTTCATGACCTTGATGATGTTATTTATGGGGAAGGAGTTTTCTGCTCTCACTGTTGCTAATTTCCTGCAGGTTACCAAGGAAACTAAATCGGCCCTCCGCGCTCTGGCTGGCCATGTTGCATCTGCCATCCCCAGCCTCAGAGTTTCTACAATAAGTCCCTTTAAAAAAAAAAAATAATCCTGGGCTATATTTAATTGCTGAGCTGGTGTACAAACAGCACAGAGCTGAAGCGTGGGCTCTCACACCTGGTTTTTCTACTGTCACATGCCGGAAAACATCTCAGCATCACAGCGCAGCGGAAGAAAAGAAAGATGGCACATTTCAGACTGGATATCTGTGGGTGGGCACTTTGAGATCGTGTGACAGAAATAGTAACAAGAACTGTGTTGATTGGAAACAAAAACTTGTTTGCAAGAATATATGGGAATACATGTTTCTTTTTATAGAAACAATAAGTGGTCACTGTAGCCATGAGAAAATTTTACATTTTAGAGGCTTCTGTAGATTTCGCATATAATTGGGTGTAAAATTTGCAGTGTGTTTACTTTATTGATTTTAGCCTCCGTAACTACTGTAATCTGTTAGTGTGTAATTAATCTGACCAGGCTATTTGTCAGTAAAAGAAACAATTGTGTGAGAATCTGTTGAGCATTGGCTCATGTCACTCCATTATATATAGCACGTTATTTTTATCTGCACTATTTCCTACTATGTTGTGTTACTGCTCTTATTAATCCTCTTCTACTATGGGGTCAAAATTCACATCATGAATATTCATTGACTTAATTTCCGGTGCACTGTATGTGTCAGTGCAGGACGGGACAGATTTTCATGTTTTTCCACAAACAAAAGTTGTGGATGGTACCGAAAGAACCGTTCTCATCACCCCTCCATCAAGGTTCCTAGCACATTGGCATGGGTTCCATAAGGAGGCGCTACAATGCAGCCATCTGCTGATTGGTAGTGATGAGCGTTACTCTCGACAAGCCCGTAATATTTAAATATTTCTGCTGTGCATTATGCTCTGCTGCTGCTGCCTCCTTCTGTCCCTGTGTCTCTCTGGCTCCTCCCTTTTATCTCCCGTGGTGCCTGGGTAGAGGAGGAGGGAGGCAATGAGCCCAGGTGTGTCTCATTACCTCCCTCCATAACGTCACTAAATTTGATTACAAACTAAAAAAAGAAGATGGAACTTTTTTTGTGTTATTTTTTTGTTTTTAATTAGCAGTGGTGGAGATTGTGTTGTTTTTATGTGTCTTACTAATCCTAAAAATGCAGCTCCTCCACCATCTGAGAGGGTGAGAGTCATGGGAATGCCTTTTTTCAGCATTTTTGTTCCATCCATTCCATCCAGACTCTCGATTGTCAGAAAAGAAAAGTTCCACATTACAAAAATGTGCAGAGAAATAGATAAAAACAAAGACTTTGATCAAAGTGAAGCAACAAGCCAATACTTGAAATAACTGAAACTAAATTTCTAAAAAACTAAAATAATCAGGAAATGTGGTGATAACAAGACACAGATGGACTCAATCGTGGTGAGAGGCGTGATTAAGAACACAGGAGTTCCACAAGGTGAGGAGATGGGACTTAAGACAAATAGAGATATGTGATCCACAGTCAAATTGATCGTCATTCACACCATTGTTGTATAAAGAAGGGTTGTTTAAATTACAAAAATAAAAGTGTTTTTCTTTAGGCTTCTAGATGCAACTGATGATATAAAGGCAAATTGAAAATGTTATACAATTTTAAATTTGTTTTTGTTATCAAAGAGTTGTATTTCAAATTAATCACTGAAGCTTATATAGGAAGATCATATGTGAACTAAAATATTCAATATTTTAAAGTGATATTTTAAA
This sequence comes from Parablennius parvicornis, assembly GCA_900302745.1. Lineage (NCBI taxonomy): Eukaryota > Metazoa > Chordata > Actinopteri > Blenniiformes > Blenniidae > Parablennius > Parablennius parvicornis. Next base: position 12,010 of record OMNM01000823.1, read on the forward strand.
ATATGTATATTTTTTTTAATAAGACAGCAGAAACTGCACGCTTGATCTTCACCAGAAGATAAATCAAAAGACTCTGTTGGCTTTGTGTATCAGTGGAGGAGGAACAAGCAGCATAAACACATCAGAGGATCTGGAGGAGCAGGAAGGGACAAAAGGTAACAGGAGATCTGAGCGATAAGTGAAGGCAGAAGCCCGCCGGACCTAGCAGTCAACAGTAACTCCTTAAAAGCACTTCTAAATGAAACACGGAGCCAGAGGAATGAAGTCAGGTTGACGTATGCCACAGATACACACCAACACTGGAATTCATAAAGAGATATTTCTCACTGTAACTGTAAACTTTACTCTATTTATGCTGCTTTCTCTTGCTCATCTATTACAATATCCATCACTTCATTGTGTGATAACTTTCAATCAGTCTCTCAAACTTTATTGTGATTGCACTTTTCATGCAGGTTGTAGTGATCTATGAAATTGACCAAGATTGCATGTTAAATAGACAAAACGACGTCATGTTAAGAACAAGTAAAGAACCAAACCAGAGGAATTTACAGCACATGATGTTTTAGTTTTGAATATTAACTAAAATATTTCAGTTTTAAAGAATGTTTTATTCAGGTATTGCATCATTCCCCCACATAACGTCAGCATACTAATAATGTAAATATTATGAAAGTCATACCAACTCATTATCAATTATTGATATTCTACCAACTTGTTATTGTTGTTTGGATGACCTCTTCTTGTGCAAAACACAAATAATAACAAACAAAAATGTTCCTTTACACATTTATTTTAATCAGCCAACAGTTAGATGTGTAAAAGGTGTTAATAGAGATTTTTGGGGGGGAAATCAATCTGAAGATGATCAACAAGTGACAGATTCTGGCATATGTGCTCATGAATTACTCCAAGTTTAACTGTCATAACTCTGTGTGCCTGCTTCTTAAGAGACAAGGAGTAAAGATTACTGTCCTTGGGCCTAATTTAATTGTAATTTTTTGGTCTTTAAAAAAATAAATTTCTTCCCACTGATTTTTGCTCCCTAACTCGTTCTGCACTATTGGGCCCATACACAAAAAACACCCCAAAATGTTTTTTTGAAATGTTGAAAAAAGTCATGGCCCATTATTTGAGAATAGCTGGACATAACTTTTGTCAACAACTCAGCAAACCGTTTCTGCAAAAATTGTAAAGAACTGCAAACATTTTGCCAGTTAAAGCAGATGGGATTTTGGTTAAAAAAAAAAAATAAAAATTTGAATCGAGGCAATACCAGTCGGTACCAAACGCCAGGTTTACACAAAAATTCAACTGAAATTTGCAAATTCTAATTTTAGCTGCAAACTAGGGAATTAAATTCTATATATGTAATAATACTGTTTTGCAAAGACCAAAACATTGAGAGTAGATCAGAACATTTGAAGGTTGTTAGGTTATTAGAAATATACTAAATATCACCAGACTGAGCGATGTGCACTTTAGAGACACTAAATAACCTGTTGCACAAGTTTTTAGACGGCGGGAGGAAAAATCGCACCAGTGTGCAGCCACACTAACAGTACATATTGTTTGCTGTGTTATTCTCTTTTGTGTTTATTAACAAAACTTCCATTGACGTCAGAGAATATTTCGTTTCCCCGCTGTGGATCTATAAATAACGTGATCTCTTATCTGACACTGCCACACTCATGACTGTCGCTTGTCTCTCTGTCTCTCTGTGTTGCAGCAGCTGTAACATTAAACCGCTGCTTCCTCCACATGGGGCCACATGGTGACTCTCTCAAGGTTTGTTTTGAATTTCAGTCTTTTTCTTGATGTGTAAAAACAATTATGAGCATTTCCTCCTTGGGAGGAGAAAAGCATAAAATGAATGCAGCATACATTGGAGCAGGGGTGTCAAAAATAATGTAATTTATCTTGCGTGGGCCAGATTGCTAAAATAGTGCCATAATAACTGGGAAATTTTAACTTTAAAGTTTTTCTTTGTTGTGATACAAGGTATATATGATGAAAATGTGGATGAAAATACGGAAAATGACTACAATCTCAATATGAAGTCATTTCTAATGAAACCTTCTGTTGCAAAATACAATTAAATGTCCTAAAAACTTCTCCTATAGCTGTTGGATTATGAATGTTTTTAGAATCTCATCTTGACAGTTAACCCTTAAGTAATCTTTTGAGTAGCTGTTAGTAGTTTTAAGTAGTTTTTGTTTCATGCTCTGTTGTAAGGGACATGTTCTTTTTATTAAATTATATCTAGATTTAAAGAAAAAAAGATGAGCTCAGTATTGTCTCATTAATTTATTGCAACTTCTAAACAACCCTTGACTTTGAAAATTAAATGATGCTTACAGTTGCAGGGAAAAGCAGGGAAAAACCATAAAATCTTTTATCTATTCAAACCTTTTGGGGTGTAGCATGTGTCATGCCAATGCAGCAGCCACTTTAGTCCGCCAACCAGATTATCTGACATTTATTCCTGTAATGTCGGTAAACATGTGCACTTTCTTTCACAAGCTGATCAGATTAGCTTCCCCTGCATGCTTTTAGCTCAATGCAGCTGGCAGCTTATCTCACGATTGTTCTTGGCTTCCTACGCCTTCAATATAATCATCATATCATGGCACAAGTTTCCCAACAGTCGCTCCAATGCCTCTGGAATAGTTGAAGATGGGAGTCTGTGTCTGATGTGCAGTGGAGGTCGAGTGAAGTTCAGCAGGTTGGGACGTTTCGCTCTCACTTTTAAGGAGTTTACAATAAATACACTCACTCGAGTGTTGTTTCTGAAAATTAATTGACCAATGCATTCATCAAAAGGCAACCAATTAACTTTTTACCACAAAACCCACAGACTCCCAGGAAAAACATGCAAACACACAGTCTCCAAGGAGGAGAGTGCTCACCACCTCTGCTCATGTCCAAATAATGTGTTGTTTACCTCTTTATGTCAGACACTAATCAATCCCATGATGCATCCGTCCAGAGGTGGGCAGGGTACATAAAGACATTACTCAAATTAAAATCAAAGTTGCAAGACTCCAAGAGCCATTTTCAAAATGTTTCAGTGGCTCTAAACATTGTTGTCATAGAAACGAACCCCTAAAATGCAACAACAGTTTTCAGTTTCGACTTGATAAAGTCGTGTAAAGGAGACATGAGATGTGTATTTGTTATAAAAGATCTTTTGTAGGAAAAAAATAGTCAAATAGGAAATATGCACAACTTCTAAAACATTTTTGAAAATACCTCATATTTCATGACACAAAACATTATTTTCTTTGTTTCATTGTGTTCCATTGAGTTATAGAGTATAGCATAAATAGTCCAAAATGTGAAATAGGGAGTGAGTGAGTGAGTGAGTTTTATTTCATTCATTTACAAAAAAAAAAAAATTAGTACAATACACAACCAATGTTTCCAAATATCTGAAAGCAGAAAGAAGGGGGAAAAAACAAAAAAGTATATATGCTGTCCTTCTGTGTCGAGCAATTAGATTACAATTAACAATGAAAACAAATTACTTTTAGGTCTGAGAGGCATGCACAACCACTCTTATTCCTGTCAGAAGTATTTGTCATGGCAACACTGTAAAATTCTTAATTCATGCCTTTGTATTTTAGTAACATGCTGGTTTTAATAGAAAATATTAAAAAAAAAAAATTTTTAAATTGTTGTTTTTAAGCTGTTTGTTTTAAAGTTTTCTTTAGCCTCTCAAATAAAGTTGTTTGCTGTTTCTAACAAGTAAAGAGAAACAGGTTAAAAAGATTAATATAACATACAGTATTTATCTCAACTGGTTGGTGGATATTGTTCTGTCAGGTTACATGAAGGTCCTCAAGTTTTTCACCATAATGACTCGGCAGTTCCTGTTCCAAACTGCTGAGCAGGAAGGTTTTATTGATTCTGTGTGCAGCGATGCTGAGAAAAATTTCAGGGTTTTTTTTTGTGTGTGTTTCAAATCTACTGTGTATATGAAACTTTAGAAGCTGCGTCAGCCTCATTTCAAAGTTTTAAAATGTTTTATTTCTGGCTCCAGGCAAATTTGATTTGATACAAAATCACAAAAATGGCTCTTTTGGTCATAGAGGTTTTAGACGCCTGCAAACTCAACATCAAACAGTGTCCAACCCTGGAATTGAACCATAAATGTCCTCATCCTGAGCATTAATCACTGCACCTGTTCGCATCGCTTTCATTCAACATTTCAAACGAATGAAGTCACACCTCAGTGCCAGGACATGTCCAACATGTTTATTGAAAACAGTGCATCGGATTAGGACTAATAAATGAAACATTAGTTCAAAAATATCTGTGTCGGGCATATTGATTGTAACAACTTGACAGGGTGACAAAGAGTTCAAGTTGAAATACACTAATGTACAGTACCGCAGTGGGTCGTCACCTTTTAGATTTTGATTCAACGTGGCATCAAATAACAAGTACACAACACACATTTCATGTTCTCGAGCCCGTCTTCAGTCAGGGTATCCAAATACAGCTCTGCACTCCTGCTCCAACAACTCCAGGGTCTGGTAGTTTATGATCAAGCGTTGGTCTTAAGTTGTTAGACGAAGGAAAATCTCTGTTATGAGTCCTTTAGTGCAGCATTCATTAATGTAAGGAAGCTGATAAAGGTTGTGTACATATATGTCAACTTCTATGTTTGCATTATTGCTGTCTCTTTGTGGTTTATCTAGTAGTCTAAATATTGCTGTAATCAGTGCTCCTACTACTGAGTATTACTGGTAATATAAATTGAGGATTTGTCATATTCATGGATCCAGAAATGTTCTGGATCTTTTCACCTCACTCAGAGCTTCGCATGCAAACATACCCCATCAGACAGGAGCAGGATTTTACAACAATCAGAATCCCACTGTCCTGTTCCATCGGGAAGATTAATACCCCTCCAAATGACTTGCACGTGAGCTAGAAAGTATAATACAAATTAGAGTGTATTATCCTATTAGCTACTGAGGGCCTACATGTTAATTATCCCACCCTGTGGCGCTCCAGAAACTGGGTTAAGTGAGGTCGTATTACACATGGAAACCACTCAGATACACAATCTGCATGAGGAGTGTGCCCCTAGGAAAATGATCAAACATCACGATCAATTCACACAATTCCACTTCGCTATTAGTGACAACATGTCTGTTAAAGCCGAAACACAACCACACAGGTACAGTGCAGGTACACACAATTTTGAAACTGAGTCAACCAGAGTTGTTGCATTTCCTTCAAGACACTTAATTGAAGACAGTGATTTTTCTGGAGCCCCTTCAAATGTCACTAATATACCTTGTGTATGAACTTTCATGTGTCAAAACATTATATCAGAGTGTCAAACATAAGGCCTGTGGGCCAAAAATTGGCCAGCAAGAGGCTCCGATATGGCTGCTGAACCAGCAAGCAAACAGTAAAACTTTGAAGGAAAACTGAGACCTGAGCTTATATCGATGATGCTGACATGAAAGACAGAAAACTATTAGCCTCAAAGCCAAGTTGTCGGGGGGAGTTTGTAAAAACATGCAACAGTTTTGTTTTTTGTTGATATTTCACTGGATTTTGCACCAGAAGGTTTCATTAAAATTGGCTTTATGTTGAGATTGTAGTAAATTTCAATTTCAAATGTTTGGTTTTTGGCACTATCATTTTGGATTACCGTGAAGCCAAACACTTGTAGACTCACACACTCTAATCAAAATACAAAAACATACAAAAAAAAAAAAAAGTTCCCATCTTTGCAGATATTAGAGAGAAGATAAATTATGCTGAGTGCAGACTGATGATATTTACCTCACCTGGATTCAGTTTGTAAAGATGTGGACAGATTTGTCTTTAGCTGGAAAAATGAGTATCAACAGTATTAGATTCGTTGATATAACACAATGAAATCAATTTCTAATCATCGTGTTCGAGCAAATTGTACTGAGGCACTGATCGTACAATTTGATGTCATGGTGGGAAGAAGAAAAACGCAGCGTGATGCGCCCTCTAGTGGTTTATTTGGGGTACAAAACACATCACAGACCCACATTAATTAAGTGTAAACCTATCAAAGGTCAGAAATGTGTATTAATTATACGTTTTACTATTACTTACACCTATGGGCGATTTTAGGATTACAAACTGCTATTTCCTGCATGTTTTTGGAATATTGGAGGAAACTGGAGTAGAAGCAAAATATGACTTTGGGGTCATTGAGATGCTCATTTATTATTTCTCACAAAAACTTTGAATCATTTATATGTTTTCTATGAAATGTACAAGAATAAATACTACGACTTTGTTTCAACAATGTCACAC
>OMNM01000824.1:0-17794 GCA_900302745.1 Parablennius parvicornis
CCCGGTCCGCCCGGCCGAAGCAGTAGTCCTTCACCGTCACCTGGAGCTCGTAGCAGTCGGGGGATTCCTTACCCAGGATGCTGCCGAGCAGAGAGAGGAATGTTAACAAAAAAACCTGATTCCTCACATTTTGGAGTTTACAGGTTTCAGACTTCAAACTCACAACTGGAAGGCCTCGTTGAACTTTGCCGTCCAGCTGTTGTTCTTGGATTTCGTGGTGAACTTGCGTTTCTTGTCGGCGAGGAAGGGCCCGACCATGGAGACCTCGACGAACGGCCGGAACATCCCGGAAGTCTGCCACTTCATGTCGTTCACCGCGATGACTGGACGAGGAGAGCAAGCGATCAACTCAATGTGAGGCAGGAGAATTAACTTCAAGGGGGAAGAACCACCTCAGAACAGATGTAGAGGGAAATTGGCAAGAACCCAGAAGGTTTAGCAAAGAACAAACAGTTGATTCTTCTGTGGGTTTAAAAGTGAAAGTGTGAGGAATCAGAAAGTTAAAGGGATTTTTGAAGCTCGACACTCCTCTGAGACAAAGAATAGAACCACTTTCAAGTCATGTTGCTTTAAGTTTAGACTGCCGGGAGGTTTTCACTGTGCAGAGCTTTTCTTCTTTTTACTCTCTTTACATTAAAACCTCATTGTTACAGTCGTTCGTTCTCCTCTGTTCTACCTTTCAGTGGCTTGCTGCAGGACCTCTGAAATGGAGCTGAAAGCTTATGATCTGTGCCTCGAGTTTGCAGTAAATGATAAAGAACTTGCTTTTATTTTCTTGTGGCTCTGTCTTCTTTTTTTAATCTCTTTATCGTCTAAACCCAAATATCAGAAAGTTTGTACCTCGGAGTCCGTTTCCTCCTGGAGTGTTTTACTTTACGCTTTCTTTTTCTTTTCACCTGACGCTTGCTCATGTGGAATAAGTTGGGTTCTTCTTTGTTAAAGTAATGTGGGATGACAATGTTGTAAATTGCCGCTTTCTCAATTAAACATTTTTTTTTCTTCCACTGGACGCCAGGAGGTTTCTCTCTAAATGTTTAATCTGACAGCGACTGGGTCAATATCTCAGGAACTACATTAAAAACATAAACCAGCTTCGGCCCTAAGTGATTCAGGAGCTTCAAGCTAATGGAGAATGATTGAAATTGATCAAATTCTGTCACAATGTCAAAGAAAAACGTCGTTCATCTTCCAAGCAATCCAGTGTCACTCGTTCACCCAGTGTGAACCAGTAGGGGGCAGCATCTTTGTAGAGTCAAAGAAATGAAGTTTAGTGGATTGTAGAGTGAACTAGGCCGTCAAACTTTTTGTTTTTAAAGTTCCCATGTTGTGAATTCCTTGAAAATGTAGCTTCAATTGGGTAACAAGAATTTCAGTCACACATCCAGACAGAAAGCCATGCGAGCTTTATTTTGGCGAGTAGGATTGGAGCCTCATGTGGACCAGTTTTGGCCCACAGGCCTGATGTGTGACATGTTTGACAGCCTGATACCGACCCGTTCATTATCTGGTTTCTCCGCATGATGCAGGTGATGGTGTAGTACCTGGAAGCATCACTTAAATCCACCAAAACGTCGTTGTTGTGCAAACAAACAGTCCAACAGACTGAGGTGCCTCACCTCGCACGTTGACCTTTCGATCTTTCCCCAGCATCATATCGATCTGCAGCATGGCCTCTCCGATCGGCTTCTCCACCCCGGAACCTGTGTGACACAGAAACACATCGTTACATGTCAGATAAATAACATCTTTAATCCAGACTCACTTCTTTTTATGAGTTCTCGGTCTCAGAGCCGGCTGGAATCCTTAACGTAGGGAATACACGCACATACTAAAGGGGCCGTGGCTTCTTAAATTACCTGCATATTGGAAGTGCATTAAATGCACTTGATAAACAAAAACCCTTTTTTACCTTATTTTCATGATGTAAATTCATTTTCATAATAATTTTTTTTAATGATGATTTATTGGCTCACTGTTGTAGCACTCTGGGATTTCTGCATGTGAAAGTACACCATAAATAATGTGTTATTAATATTAGAACAGAATCTTCATGGTTTAAAAAAAAAAAAAAAAACTCACCTCGATCGGGTCGAATCTTCTCATTGCCGGTGATTCTGATTCCCATCCCATCATGCACTGGGAGAAAAACAGACAACGGTTTGATGACATTTTTATTCAGTTTGAAACCCAAACGAGACATTCAACTACACAAATAGGATTTTCTTCACCCACATACCTTTGGAATAATCATCCTAGAACCTGAAGATTCCCTCTCAAGTGTTTATCAGAGGGTTTTTAGGCAGAGATTAGATTACAGTTTGGTGATTACTCAGTTCATCACCAGCTATGACTGTGGGAGACTTTGTCTTACAAAGAGAGTAAAATTTCCCCACAAATCTTCTGCGATGTTGTTTTTGTTTTGATTTCACTTCACCAGATAAGAACTTCTTTAGATTTGAATGATCACACTCGTACATGAAAGCGATCATAGCGTCATTATTTCTTTTTCATTCTAAGAAGCCGGTTTGACTTTGAAGCAGAAATGACTCCATCAAGACACAAATCAAGCCTGATAAACGAACTACACGAGAATGTAGGGAACTACACGTCTAAGAAATTAAATTGTTGTGTTTAACTAATTAGTGTCAATTGAAACTTTGTTTATTGGCCTTCGAGAGTAGAAAATGCCTTTTTTTTGTTCTTTTCTTTTTTCAAATTTAATCAGTGTACTTTGTACAGTTAGCCATCAGGTACCGCCCCCTTGTTTTCCACTCCCTTTTTGTACCTGTTCCTGATTTCTGTAAAAAATACTTAGTTGTAGCACATTTTACAATAACTTTGTAAGTTATTACATCACAGACGTAGAATTAAAAATAATTTAAGAAATGTACTAACTGTTGAAGAAGTGTCCTTTTATTTATTATTATTGAAAATCCAGATTAATGATTGGGCATCACAGATGTATGGACAAACGGAGGGGAAAATGCAGAGGAACATACAAGAGGCTAATCAAAAGAGAATATATTTCAATTTGATTGAAGAAAAAAAAAAAAGAAAACACAATAAGTGCTGCTAATACTGTCAAAATATTTAACTACAACTGCATTGTTTGGAGAGAAAAAATATTTCTTTGCAGGATTTTGCACAAAAAGAGGTGCAGCGGACGACTAATTCATCATTTACACACTCTGCAGCACATTGTGGCCGTACATTTCTACCATTTCACTCCATCATTGGCTCTTCTGAATTCAAAATGGTTAAAAAATGATAGAGTTTTGGAAGGTTTTTACATTATTATGTTTTCAGCTCACTGCGGGTAGAGACTCAGACTGAGTGAGGAAGAGGAGAGTTTTCAGTGAATGAGGTCAAATAAGAGGAAGAAGAGAAGGGAGGGAGGTTTAGGATTAAGAGAGAGAGAAAGGTGGAATCAGGGTTCAGTTAAAGGTGGTGAGGAGAGAGGGATGAGGAGAGGAAGAGACTGGGTTTGAGATGAAGATCAAATTAAGAGAGTTTTGGTTAAATGGGAAAAGATTTGGGTTAAAACGATGTAAGGGGAAGCAGGCGAGAGCTTTTAGAGGGAAGTGATCTGAACAGAGTTCAACAACTTCAAGTTAAAAGTTAGTAAAGAGAAAGTAAGAAATAAGAACCTAGAACAAAGGAAGGCAAGATGATTTTTTTCTTTGTTCAATATGATTTTTTTAATTTGCCGCAGAGGATTGAGGAATCTACTCCCGTCTGGTCAAAGCATCTCTGCAGTATCTTTAGATTTCGAGAAAGGACAGAATTCTACTGACACATTGTGGTTAAAGCTCATTCACCAGTGTGGACCGACAAGCTTTTGAGGTGCTATGACGGATGTTTCTTCCACCGCTGTGCTGAAAACAAAGTTTGAACCAACATCGTCGGCCACGAAGAGCTGATTCTGCAGCTCGTTAACCAGATGATGGTCGTTCATCAGCATCATCTTCAACAACATGTGGATTAATCACATATCGTGATGTGTGTGTGTGTGTGGGGGAGAGCCCACCTTGGGAGTGCTGTGTGGTGACGAAGGTCTTGATGAGAGCGTCGGTGCTTTGCGAGTAGAGCGACAGAGCGTAACGCAGCGACGCCAGCTCGGGACTTTTCTCCACGAAGGCCTTCTTCAGCCCGTTTCCTCCAGCGTGGAAGTATTGCTGGAGGACGAGAGGGAACCAAAGGCGCATTTGTGAGAAGAAAATCACACTAGTTCTCAAAAATTACTGAGCGCTGACTTTGGATATGAGATTTCAGTGGATACCAAAGAATAAATTAGAGTATAAATTCAATCATGTATATGTTTAAGAAAGGTTTTAAAAAGAGGGATCATTTTGTGTGAAACTAGCAAAACTGTCCTAATCACTGATTTTGAATTAGATTTATACTTCTAGTAAGAACACTGACTTCCTCAATGTTCATGTCAGATGTTTGAAATGTTCAGCGACTGCAGACCACTGTATATCAGCCCTTAACAGGATTTCTCTCCAGTTGTTGAGTCAACACCGACCCGTGACGTTCCCTTTACTCGTCCTCTATTATCTTACATTAGTGAAAGAGTCAACATTTATGAAACCATGAAACTACATGGGGCATTGAGTTTGGTAAATGCACCAAACTGAATCACTTAGAAACATTTAACATGATTTTGGAATAGTTAGTTTATCATTTTTTTTTTAAACAGTTTAATAGTTCAACTAACAGCAAAGCTTAAAGTTTCAAAGATTTAAAATCAACTATGGATAGTAATATGGAAGAAAGAAAGAAATGTATTAAAAAAGAAAATATTTCAACTTTAAATCTAGTTTTCCAACATCAAACTTATTTCAGTCGATGGGTCACAAAAAGTATAAATTAATCATAATAATAGCATTATAATCATAAATACTCTCAAATTTTCCTCTTAATTGTAGAATACCAAATACAAGTAAATCCTGAAGATATTCACATTTGACGCTCTTTTACAAAATGTAAATCATGAATCGCCTCAGTGTTTCTCTACAAACTAAAAGATCATGTTGCCCCTCAGACGAGAGCTCAGGAGGATTTCTGGAGCTTTAACAGACTATTATTAAAACTGTAAACTCAAGTCTCTCCCTCACACAATCACCTCCCACCAATCTGCAGTTAAAATTCCAGTGTAACGTAAAGAATAACAAAATCACATTTTGACCGGTGTGGAATTCCAATCCCTAATGTTTGAAGATTCTTTTCTCACGTAGCCTCTTCTAGAGCTCAGACTGGTATTCTTAACATCCTTTCACAGATTAAATTCACTATTTGAAGCTGAAACATCACAGAAACTAAAAAAGACACAAGATTCACTTCAAGTCAATTATTTCTATGAAATCTAGCACAACATGTGACTTCCAAATACATTTTTCAAATGAGCCATTTCTAAATCATCGACAGCCACACAACACACAACATTCATTCTTTGTACAGGCGTTGTACACACATCTAGTCAGGTTTGGATGATTTCTTTTGTTTATTTCTATTCTGGCATAAAGCCAAAAAGAGACATTATTGTGTTAAATTTCGGCTTATTGTGTTAAATTTCGGCTTGTTTGATGAGTTTTGGTCAGTTTTTGAGATTTGAACATTCAAATGAACATGAATATTTATGTTATTTTAGAGTACAGTATTTAAATCCATGAAAATTATCTTGGTTTAGGATGTAAAGCTGACACAATATGACTTATGTTTTCTTGAAAAACCTTGAAAAAGATGTTTCTCCTGCTATATTTTTTTGTTTTTCTCACCTTGATGGTCTCCAGCCCGGCGTCGATGATGATACACTGTTTGGGCGTCAGGGTTTTGGCTTCACCTCCTCCCTACATCAACCACAGAACATAGTCACAATCAGTAAATAAAAGCAGAATCACTCATTATAATGTAATGCACTGGTCTCACTGAGATTCAATGACAGTATTACTGATGAGTGTGGATGATATCACTTTATAATGTTTTTAATATTGTTATTGCTCAGACTTGGTGTCTCGGTGGATCATTTTTACACTCATATTGAGATTTTCAAGTAATTTTAACTGATTGTGTAGCAAAAAAAAGACGTTTACAGTTTTACAGAAGCTTCTGGTCACCTGATGATTAGTACCAGACTGATAAACCAAACAAAAAACACTGAGGGAGACAAAGTTACCTTCAGATTAGAGAGTCCTTTAGCTGCCGTGAGGAGTTGGGCTCCCTGCAGACAAAGAAAGAAAAGCACAAAATATATTTCATCATTCATTTTAAAGAGCAATGCAGCTGTTTGAATATATCAGTAGGGGGCAGCAGAGTACTGCAGCCAGTCTGAAACTCATGCAGAGAAGAAAAAATCTTTGGTTAAATATTTAGAAAAATATTAACTTTTCATTTATTTCGATGTAACACTATTTCAGACAGTTATTGGTAAACAAATATAGAAACCAACATATTCACATATATACATAACACACATAAAAAGATCATTTTAAATGACATCTTATTCTATTTTTCACAAGACAAAAGTCATAGCATATACTCACAGTCTGATATTTTTCTTTTAGAATAGTACAAATAAAAACACGTTGTTTTTGAGGTAACGGCAGTAACATGTCACAACACTTATTGTGGAACTGATAGAAAACAGCTGTGAGACTATTTTGCAATGACTCAGGTCAATAGGCAACAAAGACGATCAAAGGAGTGACAACTACGTAAATGTAGTTAGGCAAGTAAAAACTTACTAATAATGAATTAATAACTAACTTAATTGAAGAACAAAACTGGACTTTACACCAGAAATCACTGCAAGGGTTCATCATAATCTCTGTTTGCAAGTTTAAAACTTTGTGAGGCAACTATTTAATAATAATAATAATAATAATAATAACAACAATAATAACTTTATTTAAGTAGCACTTTTAAAGGGCCTTGATGTAGACACTCTGGTTTAAGTTTTTCAAAGTTATAAAATGGGTAATTGTAGGACACTAATATATAATAAAATCAGTTTTAATCTGTAAAGCTAACTGAAAAACACACTTTCAGAACTCAATGTAATGTTACTTGTGTGAAAATGGGCCAAAAATGACTCAGTTAATTACATTTGTTTAAACATCAGAGTGCACTCAAGCAAGTATTTTGTGGTGGTAATAAACATTTCACACTCCTTAAAAGTAGATGGATGCTACATTTAGCGAGTTTATTTAATAAAGCTAATTACATGGCACATAACAGGGACGATACTGATTATGAGATACTAACCGCATGGAAAGTGGGGCTGACATGTCTAGCATGAGAGCTAACGGTGACAGAGTGAAGGTTTTCTTTACCAGGCTGTCGTTGCTCTGAGGCAGAACGATGGTTTTCTCCAGGCTGCTCAGGACGATCTTCCACAGATCCTTCAGGATCCTCTTCAGCACCGTCTTCTCACAGATGTCAGCAAAGATACTGAGACTGAGTCACGAAAGAAACAACAGCAAAAAAAAAAAAAAAAGTATTAGTGCGAGGGATTCCGTCTCCAGTGAAAATCAGCTTTGTTACTATTTTACTAAACTCCTGTTCACAAGATTCGGGCCTCGTTAATCCCGAACGAACTCGATTCTTCTAGCGTGACGGGAAGTCACGTTAGCATTAGCTTCTATCCACAGAAACTGTGATGCATTCAGATAATGTGCTACTCAAACACAATGTAAACCTTATTAAGCTCGGAGCCTTCGCAGTCTTTACCCCTGAAGGTCTGGACTGACTTCCTTCTGCCCGTCAGACAGTTCTGGTTTACCTTTTACTGTCTTTTACACTCCCCAATTTTTTTTCTTTTCATTTGTTTTACCTGTCTTGTTTAGTTTGTATTGAGCGTATCTTTTATCTATTCTATAATGTGTGAACTGTCTGTTTTTACACCTTATTTATTCTACTGTAAAGCATTTTGGTTCTCTGCGGTTGATTGAAAGTGCTTTTTTAAAATAAAGTTGCTTATTAAGGAGACAATCAAAATTAAATTTAGCTAATTAATGATTTCCGGGGTAACTAGTAAAATAACTTAATTACTTCTGCAAAAACTTCAATAAATGAATAATTATCAGTACCGAGCACAATCCGTTTCCTTGGTGGATGTTCGGGGGACACTGTGATTCACCCGTGTGTGTTGGGCTGGGTGTTTTCACTCCGTAGCACTTACTTTCCATCCAGGAACTCCATGAGGGGGCGGAGCATGGCGTTGGCGTCCGCCTCTGCCGTGTTGTGATTGGGCGGGCCTTTCATCTGGTACAGGATCTCAGCCATCTGACGCATGCAGCCGGTGATTCGAGTCTGGAAACTGAAGGCAGAGACAGAACAAAAACACAAAAACACCCAGTGAAAGGCGAGCAGAGGCATCCAGCTTTTGAGGAGACCGACTTCAGTGTCAGCATGGAAAAACGTGGCTTTCGCTTTGTGGAACACCTTCAAACGGTCGTTTGATGGTTGAAACATGCTTTTAGGGCTCAGTTTGAAGTTAGTTGTGAAAGTTGAAGTTAAGGTAAAGAGTGAAAGCATTCAGCATCCACACTAAAACAGAAGCACAGGTGTGTGTATGTGTGAGTTACCTCTTGGCAAACATGGTGCTGAAGTTGTCCAGGACGGTGCTGAGCTTCAACTGCAGCTCATTGAGGATGTCAGCTGCCTCTGTATCCAGCTACACACACACACACACACAAAGAATCGAACAGCAGGAGAGAGGCGATAACAGGTTATTTCAAGGCTGCAGAATCACTCCTGCAGCCGTCTCCAGGCTGCAAAGGCCCCAAAGTGTCAATTAAACACAAAGTGTCCCCGAAACATTTCAGCTGTGGTCCAGACGGCTCGTCTGATGCTAGATTCAGTTACATGTGTATCATAGCAACGCCACAAACATTTACCTGTTTAAACATGGACACACAATTAAGTTTGAGCGCACACATTGAGAATATCCCCATAAGGATGATCATCGGTGTTTAACAGAATCCCAAACATTGCTTGGAACTATATTTTGGAATTGTAAAGAAAATTACTAAACTCACATTCACACTCCGTATCAGTTCATAATTAAGTTTCATGTTTACACTGCATTGTTTAGAAAACAATGTCCGTTTAACAGAGGTGGAAAGAGTACTAAAATATTCCACTTAAGTAAAATTAGCGGTCTAAAAATGTACTCAAGTAAAAGTTACTTTTTACTTTTTTGACAGCAGGGCTCTCCTGAGTAGCAGAGGAAAGTCTACCTCGGCCTCTGGGCAAACACAGCATACATTTCTTAATAATGTTGTTTGTCTTTATTCTGAATTATAGTTCGTAAACTTCTTGCACACGACAGAAGACACAGTTTCTGTACGAGTAGAAAATATAACATATAAACAACTTCATGAGCTGACGTTATTTTAAACTGTTCAACAGGTTTCCGTGAATTTTTTTGGGAGTGGCAAAAATATCTTGTTTATTCCTGAGGGTTAAAGTGACTCACTACACCACCTGGTTTTACAAAGTAGTATTACAAGACTTTTTCATAGTTATGATGCTGAGATGATAAATTGTTCAAAACTTAAAAAACACAGACCTATTATCGATTAGTAGCCAGTTGGATGGTTATACATGGTGTCAATATAGAGTAAATATCACAGTGGATTTTTATCCTTGTTGATTTGCTGCATTGCAGAAAACTTTTATGCGGATATGTAAAGCGAATATGTCAAGATAATTAGAGTTTGTCCTCTCGCTGACACAGGAATGATTTCCTTCTCCGCAGCGGGAGAACTGCAGCGAGAACAGGAACATGACACAGAAACATCCACAGAGGTCGCACTCAAACTTTTGCTGTAAGTGCCGTTTCTTTTTCCGAGGGTCAGAAGGTTTCGACTAACCTCAGAGTCAAAATAAGCAGCTCCTCGATGCATTTTCTTAAGGTTAAGCAGGACTGTGCCTGCAGCTTTCAGTATATATATATATATAAATATTTATATATATATATATATAAAAAACTATGCATGAAAGTGCTTTGAGAAGTTCTGCTGCTGCAAAGATAGTACATTGCGTTACTGGATCCTCCGATAAGTGCATGAGTCAGTGACACACACACACACACGCACACACACACACACACACACACTGCAACTGGCTGAATTATTAAAGTGTGTGTGAGAGAACGCTGCAGAGTGACGGGAAGTAATCTGGTGTAAAAATGCTGTCAAATCATGAAGATTGCGTGTAAACAAAAATTACGGCTCAGGGGGATGCGTTCATGCAACAAATAGAAACGGATGACAAGCGTGTTGATGTCTCCTATTACCAATTCAGTGTTTCGTCAAAAAGCGAGGCTGTTTCCTCATGCTCGAGCAGGATATGTAGAAAAGATTACAAGAGGCTGTAAAACCCTTTTTTGTCTTTAAAAAATCTGAACACTTTCAGAAAAACGGGTTCACAGCAGTAGTGTGGAGAATATAATAGTCGATAATAAATCTGATTTTAAAGCACTAAAGTGCAAGAAGTGATGTAAAATGAGTTCCGCAGGAGGACAATGAGGAAGCTCCGAAATGCAGGAAACCAACAAGAAGATGAAAACTAATTTAGATCTGGAAGCTGTTTAGTAGTAAAGGCTACTCTGGCAAAAATACAGCAGCTACATTTTAGTATCGCTGAGCACTGAGAGTAAAATGTTTTTCAATGTAATGTTTTCATAGTTATAAGACTATAATGTGCTAAAAGTCAAAAGTTTTAGACTCATGTAATAAATAAAGTAACATGTTGGCTGAAGGGAGCAAAACAGTTTGTATTTGGGGGATGGGGTTGATGGATGGATCATATAGAGGACCTACAATATAGACCAGACCACCAAGACAAATCACTTCTTTTACTAAACTGAACCTAAAATGATGCTTTTAATAATCACCAGGTGTTGGTTCCACTGTTCCCCAACCGTAATGTTTCCTTGTGCTTTTTACAAATTACTCTGGAATAACTACTCTTTATTTACACTATCACTGGCCACTTTATTAGTTACACTTGCTCAACTACTTGCAAATCAGCAAGTCACATGACAGCAGCTCAGTTTATTTACACATCAAACACGGTGAAGACAAACTGAGGATGGGAATAAAGAAAAAGATTATTTAAAAGCAGTTGCTCTGAATATTTCACAGACTCAATAAAGGTCTTTAGAGTTTATAGAGAAAGGTCCTAAAAAGAGACGACATCCAGTGAGAGACATTTAAGTGGCACAGCTGTCTCTCCATTAGTGCCGCTCGGTTCGACAGTCTGCACAGCGGCGTCGTGCGTCGCACTCTCGCCTCATAAAGAAAATAACTTGAGTTCAAGTGAATGTGTCTGTCTCAGTATTTGTAGTGTGATGAACTACAGAGACCCGATCAGGGATCAACTCCAACTGGATGAAGAAGGAGAATTTCACAATCCTTTGTTGATGTTTCACAACTTTTTCCTGATTTGTTTCTGCTGCTATCTTCAAAATTAGATTATTTATTTTTAATGGAGAATACATTTTCATCCATAGCATTTGACATCTTCTACTCTGAATGAAATATTGAATTTTTAGAAGTGTATGCATGGGGGGTGGATAAGGTAGTTTTAATGTTACAAAACATATCCGATATATTTCTAAATCTCTTGCAAGTATCACGATATATTGACAAATTCATTGGAACATAAAATGTAAAAAATTAGTCCCCAGCAACAATGACAATATGAACCATTTGTCTGAGCAAACAGAAATGTAGTTAATCTGTTGTTTGAACTAAGATTTCCTTCGATGCACCAACTTAAATAAAAGCAACGCCCATTTTGGATCTCGTGTCTTGTTGATTCACCTTGAAAACAACAAGTGGCGTGACAGTATTTAAAGACGGTCTGCCTCGTTTACACAATTTTCAAGTGAAAATAGAAAACCTTTGTTTTTTTTGGTGCTTGGAGTGAAAACACTGAAAACACAACTTTTCTGAAATGCTGCTACGGTGCATGCGCATCATGGTTGTCGCAAATAGTTCTTCTGCACATGGTCGAGTTATGGCGGCGTCCAGAGTGTCATCACTCCCGTAATACCATCACCGGAATAACAATCCAACTCTGTCGTCTTTCCGTAGGGATGTCTGCGTACTCGCCATCGGTAATGTTTATAGTGTTTTGTTCTCTACGTACCTGTGTGTGTGTGTGTGTGTGTGTGTGTGTGTGTGTGTGCATGTGGTTTCGTTACATAAAACCAATCAGCACCAACTTGAGGAATGGCATGCCAACTACATCTTTTTCAGCATTTCTGCCATTTCTATGTAAACGAGAAACTTTTCTGAAAGGAAAATACAGAAACTCTAATGTTGTGATGTAACTGGGAATCAGAAAATACAGAAAACTGCACTTGTACTGTTTGGCTGTTTAAGGTTTTCCTACTTTTGTGTGTTTTCAGGCTGGGCCTGGGAGCCGTTTCTAAAACACTCGTTTCCAGTGGCTTCGAGCACTGTTGTCGTGTAAATGGACCCCCCGAAATAATCCAAAAGTTTTGCTTTTTACTCGAAGGCGTCCTCCTGTAAACATGGCCTTAGTTCTTAGAAACTGGGCATTTCCACAAACAGTTTTTATCATATAAATTGAGCACAAGCTAAACTGTACGTAATCCATCTCAGTGCTCATACACACTGACACCATAATGCTGAGAAACAACTCCACTCCCTCGCTCCTGTAAAGACTGAAGCCACAAAGTGTTTCTTTGGTAATGACTGGAGGACAAACCTGCCTTGATCAGCCTGGCAACAGACCTTCAATAATCCTGTAAAAGCCGGCCTGAAGGCTTAGACTCATCAGCATTCTGGACGTAAGGCGAACGCTACATGTTCCACCAGTCAAGAGGCAACAGGACCACAAGATAAAACATCCCAAAGAGTCTTGGCGAAAATGTGCCATCGATAACTGCCTCTGCTGAGTTATTAGCCAGAAGACATCGGGCCGGCTGCCATCACATATTAATTGGACTAAAGGAGGGCCGTGACTTTCAAGTGACAGCGTTTTTTGGTTCTTGAATTCTAACTGAGACCTGCTGCAGGGGAGTAAATGGAAAGGTTGGGCTATTCATCCCGCCGCTTCAGAACAAATCTGCTCTTGGTCCCAATCCAAGATGTAATATACAGCTGTGTTTGTGTGGCGTCCAGCAGCCGAGCACAGTAAAACATCTTTATGGGACTTTGAAGGTGGCCGTGCACGTGGAGGTGGCGTGTCCTTTTAAAACGACTGGAACAATTCCGGAATTAGAGAAGATGACGATTCAAGAGTGGCCGAGATCTGGTCCTGCTGATAGCTGGAAGAGCGTGAGAGCGTCTCACAGAGTGTGTTCAGCCTCCAGGAGGAAGCAGAAGAACACAACTAAAGGAAACGAAAACTTAAAAAAAGAGTCCTTTTCATTTATCTCGCTGGCTGAAGAGCCGTCGAATTGTCTCGAGATCACTTAAGAAGACAAACCAAAACAGACGGCAAAGGAAATAAAAATACAATATAATACAGCTTTAAATCACAGAACTCTAAGATCTTTAGTTTTCTTGAGTTGAACAGAAATAAATGGCAAACAGATGAAAACATAGAGAAAATTCCAGTTAATACATTTCTTCTCTTGTTAATAAAAATCCTTCACATTAGGCTTTCTATTCATTCCATATGTTACTAGTGGAGTATATTTTGGCTGCCTTTTGATAGCAGAGACGTCCTAATGTCTTTTATTTCTGAATAAGTAATCGAGCAGCTCATAAAACCTAAAATAATCCTTCTTGTATTGCAGATTCAAACTGTTCCACATTCAAAATTACCATAAAAGTAAATTGTAGAACTTTACCATGTATGAAGGAGATGACAGAATCAAACACTGATCCTTCAAAACATGGGAGGATGCTTTAGTGTAATAAACCCAAAATGAACTTATTAAGCCACCAGAATAGCTTCACTGTCATTTTTCATGTTTCTGGTCGCATAAATATAGATTCTATCAACAATTTTTCTTATTTGCCTTATTTTTGAATTAAAAAACTCTTTATTTTGGGTTCAGATCTGGCGACAAGGAATGTCATCAGTGACCTTTGACTGGGAAATTACTGCATTTGGAACCTCGGGTGGGCCGATAATCGGACCCCATGTGGGCTCCACATACATCAAACTGTGGCCACATGCGAGCCACAGAGTCTGAGGCCCCAGCGGGGAGCCCACACTGTGCCAAACACAGTTACGAGGCATTCATGGGTAATTGGTAATTGTGAAAAATTACACTTCCCTGAAGGAAAATGTTTTCGAGCTCCCAGAAGCTGAAACAGAGGATCCAAAAGTGTAGGAGGAGGATGTGTGTAAACCAAGCCGCTCCAGATTTACTAGATATTAATAATAATTATCAACATTGAGGTGAATACACAATAAAAAACCCTCTCCTGCTGGATTAACTCTCTAAATTTAAAACATTTATATTCATATAAGTTCTGCTGGGAGAAGTCGTGAATCCCCCTAAAACCCACATTTATCCTGCGTAACCTTGAGAACCATCGATGTCTCTCACTGCTATGACATTCTAACATCTATGCGACAGGAATTTCACAGAAATACAGCATTGTATGTCTTGACAACCACAAATTGCAGCATATGCTGTAAGAACGACAGTATATTGACATTTTATTTCTCTTTAACTCTGCTTGTATCGTTGTTAATAATCAGACAGTATATGTGTCTCCCGTGTTAAACTTCTAAATGTAGCCTATTTACAACTCAAGAGGTGCTAAACATTTATTCTTCACAAGTAGAAGTATTAGGAGAAAGACGAAGAAAGTAACAGGATGCAAACAAAGTCAGACTTTTTTCCCCTCCCAAGTGACATGTAGACATGTTTTCTCCTCATTATACTTTTTGATAAATGTGACTTATAGTTTGGAAAATATGGAAATCAGAACTCACTGAATGTTTTTGGTTTCCTTAGTTAAAAACAACAGACATACAGTCAAGGCCGACAGAAAAGACTGCAGGCGAAGTCTGTTATTAATTCTTTTAGATTATCTACAACATTCTATTGTCTTTTAATAAAGTTTCTTTCTGATTCCATATATTTTGTGTGCGAGGATTTTATTTCTTGGTAATTGATCTCCTCTTGCCACATCACATTGTGTTTTCTCCCGATCGTTACATGAGTAGGCCTAGCTCATGTTTTCATTTATAGAATGAAGCCACACAGAAGTCAGACATGCTCGGAGCATTTTCAAAAATGTGTTTTCAGGGGCTCTGATCACCGCTATCATGTAAGCAACAACACAAAAAAAGTTTTCCGTTTTCACCTGAAAACATGTTAAGGGGGCTTAAAAGTTAATTAGAGTATGCAAACTGACACACACACTTCACACCTGACATCAGACGTCTCTCCTACAGACGTCTTATCGCTCTTTTCTACACGACTGTACCTTTTTGGTGACGGCAGCAGTTTCAGTCTTCCCGGAAAGACGAAAAAAAAAAAACAAAAACAAGAAGAGGCACAAATGTAAATAGAAAAGAAGCACAACACTTCAGTGCAGGACACTGACGAGAATAAAAACAATGCAACTACACGAGGGGAGGATTTGACACTGTGGCAGGTAAAGACAGGATGAGGGTTTATTTCAGGAGGGCTCGTTGACGTATCGTCTGGTGGAGTGACAGTTGACGAGCGAGGTTTTAATAAAAGCTTTCTGTTTATTGCGTTGGGTTTATTGAGACGCTGCAGGACTAGAGGGAGCGCCGACATCACCACGTCCTCATAATGCAGTGAACAGTCAGATCCTCAGCAGACCGACAGTCACGCTTCACTCACCACATTCCTGCTTGGATATTAAATAATGTACTGTCAAATAAGATGGAAAACCATTTCTTCAATTTGCAGCTTGAATTTTTTATTTGAATATCAATGCAACCAAAATTCAACAAAAGAGTTTTTAGAGGAAATCAGCAGAAAGGTGTTTGAATCTTGTGCTTCTCTTCACATTCACGTGAGAACAAGCCTGTCTTTTCACAAATGTTCCCATCAGTTCACTTAGAATGCTACATTTAACAGTTTGATTCTCCATTAGAAAGTCGTATTGGATCATTAAGAGAATGTGTGTCTCGATCCCCGGGTCGTATATTGACCGTGGTTTGATACTAAAAAAACTTATTTCCTTTAGCCAAGATGGAACAGCATCAATGAACTGCATTCACTAACAGCCCAGTTTCTCCCCGAGTGGGTCGGACCAGTAAAATAGTGCCAGAATAACATTTAGATTTTAAAATTTTAAGTTTTTCTTTTGTCGTGATACAGAGTACAGGTGATGAAAATGTCTCTAATTTCACAAAACCAAACAATTACAATACAAAATGAGTACAATCTAAAATTAAATCCAATTTTAACCGAATATTTTGGTGCAAAATACAGTGGAAATATCCAAAAAGCTCTGCTTGGGTTGCAGTGTTGTGTTGTGTCCTGCTGCCTTTAAGAAATTCAATAAATACCACTGTTTTCTTTGAAGTTTTACCAATGTGCTTAAAGCAGGTTATTGGGCCAGTTTTGTCCAACAGGTCTTAAGGATTTTCAGATTTCGATTTGTCGGATTACAGGACAGTTTTAAAAATTGACTTCAGTCCTTCTAAGATGAGAAGAACATAATGGGGCAACTGCTTCTGGGTTTTTTTTTTTAACATTAATTTACATTATGGATTACGGTGGGGTTTTTGGAAATGTTCTAGTTTTTTAAGCAGTGACCATGAAATAACAAAGTTACGAACGGTCTATTTTTAACTGTCTGAAAATCCAGACTATCCGAAGCTTTGATCATGAGGTTTTAGAATATATTTAGTGAAATGATATTGTTGCACTTGTTGCCATTCGCTCAAAAAGCTGATTCCCATTTTGATGTTTATTTCTCAGACACTGTTGCTTCCCTCTATAAAAACCATATGTAGAAATTTAATCTAAAGAAATTTCAGACTTTTGTTTTCTCGATCCCAATTTATCAAATTTATATAAAAATTGTAATTGAACTATTTCATGGTTGCATGTTGGAATTACACTAGAGATTGAAGATCCATTGTAAACCATGGAAAATGGTTTAAATTCAGATATTCTAATCAGGAGGTGTGGGAGAAGGTAAAAGGTCCACAGGGGAGAAAGAGGGATGACAGCGACTAAACAAACCAACCTTGTTTACTTCCTCCTTCGCCTGGTAAGAATAAACAAAACCAAACCAAAACAAAAATGAATCAATTAGAAACGTGTTTCTTTACAGACACATTCAATAATGTGGTATTAATGCCCAGAGGTGACGTCAGAGACCCTCTAGTGGTAATAATGCAGCATTACAGGAGGAGGATGGGGTGGATGGACAGATCAAACAACGTTTTCATTAAATACCTTTTTAATTTTTTTAATAACCAATAAGGAGATACAACTTAATATTTGTTTTTTGTGGATTAACCAAAGCGAAAAGCAGTTAAATCTTTTTTTTTTTTCTGAATCCGTCCAAACTAATTTAAGAGAATTAATGGAAATCTTCAGTTGTGTTTGACAACAAAAGCTCTGCAAGACTGTTACATTTATTCTTTGCTGGTAAAGTAAAATTTTGTGTTGTTTGGTTATAATGAAATTCAATTCCAATTCAAATAAACTTTATTTATCCGTTAGAAACTTCCCATACAGAAGTGAAAAATTAATGTTACAGGAGTAACTCGAAGTCCTTTCTAAATTAAATTTTCACTTAATTTCCCTTTCAGGGGCAATTTATGGTGAAGTAGCATGAAATACATATAAATATATTGT
>OMNM01000824.1:17814-40314 GCA_900302745.1 Parablennius parvicornis
TAAATATATTGTACAAAAAAAAAAAAAAACAGCATGGAAAAATTGTATGTTAATATAGAACCACATCTATCAATACTAATAAAATTGGGAAATGAAGTAAAAGACCTTTCTTCAATGTGTCACCTGCATAAATTTGTACCGTATCGAGAAAATTCAGCCAAACGCTGCTGAAAAGGATCTGAATGACAAACAAAGCACATTAAACCTGCAATAAATGAGTCAGCACGGGGAGGAAACCTCCTTAAACTGAATCACAATGTGCTACCTGTGCCTCAGCCAGATCCAGCTTTTTTTTTTTTTTTTTAGAAAAATGAAAACTTGAAAAGGGACTTTGGGAAAAGTCTGAGTCAACACAAGTTGCAGACAGAACTGTTGACACAGTCGGCTTCTCCTGGCTGTCATGTGCAAACACACAGTAACGCACATACAGACACAGGAGAAGATGGAGAATAAATTTGCACCTAATTTGTTGAGGAACCTCGACATGTTCGATCCGTTTACACGTAGAAACATCTCAACATGCCTCCGTCCCTCTCCAAGCTACAGCTTTTTACATTGTGTCTGATGGTATTTAATGATTCACGTCATGCCAACCTAGTCAACTTTTATCATCTGTAACGAGATCCCACCAAGGTGGCATTGAACCCCATAAAGAACAGAGTAATCTCAAAGTATCACAGTAATAAATTTATGGTTATAGAGTAACTTCATAGATATTCGTGTGTCAAGTTAATACCTGACTGTCATTTCAGTTCTGGTTACAACACTTGGGAGTGTTTTGTGTTTTGTCTTGGATATTTCTACATTCTTTGTTCCTGTGTGATTGACTTAGTCTTCTTTTGTCTCTCATATTGTCTGCTTTCTTTTTGGTCCCTAACCTCCCCTAGTATTCATTCATTCATGTATTCATTCATTTTGTGGGAACACATGGTTACTCCGAGTCCTCCGACCCCACCGCCATAAAGCTGGCTAAACACACAAAGGTTTACATTTTATTTAGAGAAGAATGACCGACTGCTGCTTTTCTTCGTGTTCGTTTGACATTCTAGCCTTTTGGTTTAGTTGTTGATCGTGAAGACAACTACAATTAAATCAAATGAATCAGATCAAATTGATTTCGTCATGTTTTTGAAGACGTTTCACCCATTTCAGAATGTAATTTGTTGTTTTTTTTTCAAAAATGACAGAAATTTGTCGTTTTAACAAGTAATGAATTTTCTAGTAGTAATTCTTTAGAATTTTCTAGTAGTAATTCTTTAGAATTTTCTAGTAGGACTTTTAGAACTACACTGATGCTCTATAAGGTGACGACTGTAATCTATTCAACACCCACCTCTTTCGTCTTTGTGTCCTCCTTCAAGCAAATAACAAGAGAGAAAAAGTTTAAACCAGACATTAAGATTCCCTTCGCTAAACAACAGGGGGATGAGAAAATAAAGATTTGAGATTTATCACAGGGGAAAGAGACACACTGAATACTTTTTAGTAGAAAAAAGAGAGATTAGAAGACCTTTAGGGAGGAGAGGGGAGGCCATTCAAAACCAACCAACCTGCTTCTCCTTGTCTTTCTTTTCAGCCTGCAAGGATACACATTCACGTATGAGCACGACAAACACGTCCACGCAAAATAATCACAAACAAAAAAAAAAAACCACCGCTATTTCACTATTTGTAGAGGTACTTCAAATGGATTTAAAATGGTCTGTAGTGTTAGAAAGAACTGTCAGTTTATTCGTAAGAACAACAACAATAAAAAACAAATGTAAATGTAAATATGTATAAACAAATGAAAAAATGCTTTGGATGAATTTGTTTGGCTTTATTCTCAAGTAAAGCTGAACATTTATCCAAACAGACAAACAAACAAACACACAGTTGAACATAGTTACCTATTTTTAAAAAAAGTTTTAAAGCAACTTTTATTTATTTTATTCTATCATTTTTACTCATTTGTGATGGTATATTTTTTAACACTTTATTTAAACTGTTTATTCATGCGTTCATGATTTTCTTATTTTTAGAAATGCATTCTTTATCATTATCTACGAATAACCCCTCAACATTCAATAGTTTTCAGACTGTGATGTATTGATTTTACTATATATATTCATCATATCTATGATTTAATAAGATATTTCTGCTCAGTTCAACTCGTATGAAGCTGCTACAATAGCAGGCTGGAGAAAAGTTCTATTTGTATTACTTAACATCATCACACTTTTTTTTTTCATACAATTCTTTCTGAAACAGGAAATAAGTACTTGTCTTAGTACTTTTCCTGAGATTCATCTCCTGTTTCAGCCTCTTGCTGCCTCACGGTAATAAAGCTGCTTTCAAGTTGAAACCCCGGCAGGTCCACATTCACCGACTCTCAGGTTCGGAGTCTCTCCGCTCAGCTACTCGGTTAAAAAAAACACGAACGTTTGCAGGTCTGAGGTGTTACTGCGACACACGCAGGATTTGGACTTTTAGATAAACAGTATCATTAGCATGCGTTCGCCCATTTTACCAGCGTTAAGATAATCAGCGGCAACACGCTGACAGCTGACCCCGCGGGGACGACGGTGAAGAGGCTGCCGGCTTGCCTCCGAATCGTCGCACTAATTACGAGCTCCTTCTACTGCCGGAGGTGCTGCAGGAAGTCCTGCAGGCTTTTTCAGCCTCGGCGCAACATAATTGGAGCTCGAACCGGTTCAGACACGACGGACTGATGAGGAAGACGCTTCACTTTGGCCCCATGTTGCCTCAGATAAGGTCAAACGTGTCGGTCCAACGCGCTCTTTCCACTTTAATTCAGACAACTTCATTTTTGTGTTTTTCACAACAGCTTTCCTGTCTTCATTGTTTCTAATTATGAAAACCGAAAATCTTTCCCGAAGCCTTTGTGCAATCCTGCACCGCTCACTGACTTCAGCTCTACTTCATAAAACCAACACTTTATCTTTATCCTCCAGTTCCTTTAAATACACCTTTTAAAATTTGTGAAGACGCAACTCAGTAAATCCTTCAATAACAAAACGGTGACTGTTAAGACTGTTATGAAGCTTATTACAGTTAAAAAAAAAAAAGCACATTTATCAATAATATATTAGTTGAAATTTGTCTCAAAATTAAATTTTTTGTTTTTTTTCACGCTTTACACCTGATGGCAGTTGGAATTCGAACTACACCTTTCTGGAACCTTCTAGTTACTTTAATTCATCTGAGTTTTTCATTATTCCAGTTAGTTTTTTTTGGATGTATTTAAATAACCGTTCTAGTCTAGTTATCAATAACATGATCAGTTCTAACAACAACACACAAAACTAGAACTAGCTTCAAGAAACTAACCTTTTCCTTCTTGGATTCAGACTAGAGAAGCATGAAAACATTAAAAAGAAAGACAACAAAAATGTGAAATCAAATAACAGGAAACACAAATTTTATGGTTTTGAGTGTCAAATCCAGTTTTGTGTGTCTCACCTTCTCCTTGTCAAGCTTTGGAACGAAAAGGATTAAAAAAAGAAAAAAAAACACATTAAATAAAGAAAAAAATCATAATCAAATAAATGTCGGAGGAAAAACGAGTGAATGAGTGTTTACACCTCGTGAAAGAACTCCCACAGATGAAATTACACCAAAGTTTGGTGGAGTGATTGAGACGTGGTGTCGGTAGGAGAGGAGAGGAAACATTTCAGAGAACAACATCCTCATGCAACAAACAACCAAACTGGTTGATTGTGGAATCAGCTGCTGTGTTGATGTGTGAGGACCGGCTGACCGCGCCGCTCACAACACAAGACAGAAGAGCGGTAAAGTTTGTTTGTCGTTTAAATAATCATCTGAATTTAAAGGAGGTTGGAACGATGCGGCAAAAACAGAAGTTCAACACAAGAGACTCGTTTGATTGACGTAACATGAACAATTTCAAAACTCTTTCTGGCAAGTAACTGAAAGGCAAAGAAAAGACCTTCAACAAGGTTTTTTTTTTTTTGTTATCAGAAAACTTTTGATGTACAACAGAAACAACTGGTGACAAATTGAAACTGCCACTAGCATTTACATTAATAGCAAAGGCTCCATTTACACAATTACATAATTAAGTGAAAACATAAAACTTTATTTGTGTTTTGGGTTGTCAGTGTGCACGACAACGGTGCTGGAGCCGTTGAAAACACGGAGGATAACGCAAATTTTCTGAAATGCTGCTACTGGCCACACACACAACGACTACATGAAATAAAGGACATCGTTTTCAGAAAATTCTTGTGTAAACATAAAAACCTTTCTGAAAGGAAATCACAAAAAAATTATGAAATTTAACTTAAAATGTTGTCGTGTAAATAGGGCCAAAGCCTTAAAGCTCATACTTACTGTGACATTTAGAAAATAATTCAACATTTCTCTTTTCAACAAATCTCTCAACAGCCTGTACACATCATAACTTAAAAAACTATTAGTGTCATATATTATATTGGAACACCACCTTTTGAAAGTGCTGCTTTTCAAGTTTCTTAACCTTATTAGAATATTTTCATGTGGAACCAGCTCCTAATCTCAGTTAGACAGTTTAATAAAGTCTCTACTTTTAAGGTTAGGCCTCAAACTTCAGGCAGAGGTTAGTTCGTCTTGGACTTTTTTCCTAGTTATGCTGCTGTAGGTTTAGACTGCTGGGTAATCTTACTCAGTTGTTGCACCTCTTCACTCTCCATACAACACAATCACTTTAAGCTCTAAGATATCTCTCTATCTGCCTGCAGGGATTTCTGACTGTGACCTGTTATATTTTTTTAGCTGATATCTAGTATCTGCTGCCACAGAGGTTGGAATTCCTGTTCCACAAGTATCGCATGTTTTCAATGTTTCCATCAAACCTGAATAAATGTATGAATGAAATGCTAAACGACGCTCCTTATAATCAGGTGTGTTGGAGCAGGGAAGGGAAACCACTTCAGGGGATCAAAACACTGTTTATGGAGCGAGTGAAAATGAGCGACTCTGTCGTTCCAGCATGAGGATGTGTTAAACAAACGAGATCAAACCTTCTCCTGCTCCTCCTCACTGTCGTCATAAGCTGAGGATTCGTCCTACAGGAGGACAAACGGGGAACAACGGCGTTCAGCCACTCAAAAACATCCATCAAGATGCCAATATGTCATCTCAGGCGCCTTGGTTTTTTTTTTTTTTTGTGATTGCACAACTGTCGGCTCTGTGTACCAGAGTTTTCCTTTCTAGTACCAAGACTTGCAAATATCCTGTTTCCCCTTCCAGCAGATTTCAGTTTTCACTGAGTTATAACACCCGGTGCCTCCCTGAAGCAGTTAGATGCAAAAAAACAAACAAAAAAACCAACAAAAACCACTGTGGTAGAAACAGGCTGTGTTTGAGCTACAAACTCTGCTGTGCCAAGAAGTGACAATCACCAACCCGTTTTCATTAAAAGGCAAACACATGAATGCCTGTCTTTCAATGCACTGGGGCTTCCGACAAGCAGCTGAGTCCTTGTAATTTGACATCAGCCTCATGTAAAGCCATTTAAACCCTATAAAAAAAGTTGACACTTTGTCCAAACCGAATATTCACAGTGCATCAATTTCCCACAATGATGGAGAAAATTCCTAAAGAAAACTAAAGTGTCTCAACCGACAGAACAAGATGTGTCAGTCAAACATGCACAAAAGTCCAAACAGCACAACACGTCTACATAGATGAGTCTAATTAGGGAAGAAAACACAACACAACACAGCACAACACTGAAACCTTGTTTCTAACATGGCCACTCTAAACAACCGACCTTCTCCTTCTCTTTGTTGTCAACCTAAGAGTGTGACGTTGAGACAAATCGACAAGAAAAAAAAAAGGACAGAACAGGAAGAACAGGACAGCAAATTAAAGCAAATATTAAGAAAACGTGTTTCCGCATATTGAAAAACTGGTGAGGATTGATAATGTCTGAATGGGTGAAGTCATGTGACTGAACTGAATAAAACCCGGTGACATTGCACTTTATCGTATTTATTCTATTTATCTATTTTTAGCTCTATTTATTATCGTGACTCTTAATTGAATGTTCTTATCCTGGTTTGTGTTAGTCACTGCTTTTTATCTCTGTAAGGTTTTATTGTGGTTTCTCTTTTTGATCTTAATTATTTAATATTTATTTATAGCACTTGTCTGTTTCAAGGCTGTTTTTTGATGATGATAAAAGACAACCCATACAACATGAATGTCTTTCTGCTTTGGGTTTCAGTTTGCATGTGACAGTTCCTCTCGACAATAAATTGCTCTTTTTTTTTGTTGCTATTCTTAAAGACTCTTATTTAAAAATAGCACAAGTTGTTCTTTACCCATCAGATTTAGAGTCATCCAAAAGTTTGGACACACTTTCATTCAATTTTCTCTTTTACTTTCTACATTGTAAATCAATACTGAAGGCATCCGAGCTTTGAAGGAACACATGTTGAATTAGTTGATTAACAAAAGAGGATATTTGCTTTATATTTTAGACTCAGGAACGGAGCCAAGTTTTCAGAGAAATATCGACAAATCCGTCATCAAAGCAAAAGATGGCAACTTTGAAATATATTAAAAACATTCTGGCATGTTTGCCACTTTTTCTTTCCTTCAAAGTTTGGATGTCTTCAGTATGAGGCCTCGTCAACGGTCCAACTGAAAACGCATAATTTTTGTGTTTTTGTTTGAGAAAAGATTCGCCCTTACATTGCAATGGCAGACACGTTGAAATTGAGTTTCAGGTAGGGCCACAAGAGGGAGCTGTTGATTGTTTTTGTGATGAAACCACACACATGCACAGAAAACAATGCGCTATAAACAATAACAATTGCAGTGTCTCAGCGATCTACGAGGGGACTTTGAGCCCACGTTTTTGTCCTTGGAGACAGAGTCCCAACATTTTCAAAAAATTGTGTTTTCAGAGGCTCTGAGCACCGCTGTTGTGTAAACAATCAAAACACAACAAAAGTTTTTTGTTTTCATTTGAAAAACTTTGTCGTGTAAACGGAGCCCTAATCCAGGACATAGAAAATTAAAAAAGACAAAAATTTGTTTGCTTGATTGGTGAAAAAAGAATGCAAACAGCATGATAACAAAATTTATTGCAGTTCAGTTACTCTTTTTGTAGGTATATGTTGCACATTGCTTTGTGATTTGGTGCGATTCCAGATTTGTGTTTCATTGTGCACAAGATTGTTGGAATAAAAAATTACTTGAGTTTTTCTTGCTGTGAAGTTGCACAAACACGAGAACTTAAGTCTTTATAGGTTGGAGGAAAAACACTACAAATCAAATCGAGTGGAAGAAGTTTGAAGCCACTCAGACATTCTGGTCAGTCGGGATTCTCACATTCATTAGGAATCTTCAAATATTGATCTAAGATTCTCTTTTATAAGCATCGTTTATGATTTCTGTGGAATATTTAATCAAAACAGCCTCCAAACTCTGAGAGCGTCACAGAGGGAGCAAAGAAAGTTTAACAGGATTCATTGTTGAAAGTTGGGAAATGATTGTTTGAATGAGCGGGCTTTCAAATTGGATTTATATCACGTTCTCACAATATACACACATTTAACACACCGTTTATCCAGTCAGCTATCTGCTAGAGGTGGTCGGAGTATTCAAAAACACTTAAGTGCAAATTCAGTAAATTACAAAATGTTACAGCTATTTTCTAACCTAAATTCTCAAACCATCACTGCTAAATACGAGCTGAAGTCCATAAATTCACACAGCGTCAGACACCAAGTGGGAATCACTAATTAATATTGTTGATATCTTGTTAGTCCTCCTGTGGTCATGTGACTGTGTGGCTTCACGGAGTCATGTGACGAAGCCTGAGCAGGAAGTGTCTCCATCAGGGCAAAAATAATTTCAACATATTCATTCATTTCAAGTAAAGTTATCAAGCAGAATTCAGCAGAGCAATGAAGTATAACTCTTTTAAATTGTAGTAAACTAAAATTAAGACTTTAAAAATACTCGGTGTTTGTATTGTATGAAGATAATCCACCCCAAAAAACAATATTAGGAGAATTTATAAATTCCATAAAGAAATACCTCTGTTAAAAAGCCTTGGTTAAAAGTGGAACACACTCGAATTACATACTGGAAAATTTGTAATCTTCCCTCATTGTGCAAAAAGTTGTATAAATGTGATTTTATTCCTGTCGATCCGGCAACGTGTTCGAACTTTAAAATAATCACTCAGTCGCTACGACACTAATAACACATCAGCTCTCACTGTGAAGCACTTTTAATCACTACATCAACAAGAAATAAGCTTAATAAAAGTATTCCCTGCTTCATAAAGCTCATAGAGCAGCGACTGTAGTTTATCCGTTGAAGCAGTCAGCGGCCAGACCTGAACCGACGGGCCTCCGACTCCCCCCACAGTCACTCCACAGTCAGGAAGCCATTTAGCGTCGGCTAAACACAACATTTTACAAGCTATCAGTTTCAATTATCCGGCAGCCCAGCGTCTAGTCTATTAGGCCGTCGCTGGAGGAGGGAGTCTGCATTAAAGGCATCCAGACAGCGTGAGGCGGCTTTATGGAGATTCCCGCATCAAGCAGCAGATGCGACACTGAGGGGGGCTAAAGGCCGCATGCTTCAGTGGTAATGGCTTGAAAGGAGAACAATATCAAAAAAATACAAAGTGTGATCACCGACAACTTATGTATATATTCACAGATTATTAGCAAAGAAGTGGGAGTTTTTCCCGATTCATTTATTGTGTCAATAATAATGAACTGGTTTACACAACATTTTCAAGTGAAAATGAAACACCTTTGTTGTGTTTTGGGGGTTTGATTAAATGACAACCGTAGTCAGAGCGCCTGAAAATACAATTAAAAAAATCTAAAAAAGGCTCTCAAGGTGGAACTTTATTGAAAACACGATGACTCTGTCTCCGTGGAAAAAAAACAAAGTTTTGAAAACACTCTAATTCCATCTCTGTGTGTGTGGTTTCATTACATAAACAACCAAAAACGTCAACCAGTGGCCTGGCATGTGAACGACATAATTTCTCAGTTTCCATGGCAACAGACATTACAGTGTAAATGCGAAACTTTTCTGAAACGTTTGTGTGACCGAAGCCTTAAAATCAACTATAAATCAAATGTACTGTTTAGTAATTCACAAATCTTATCAAGAATACAGTTTATAATTTCACACCAATATTCGAACATGACTGGCTGAGTCCTGAATCATCTGATGCTTCTTGTGTAAAAAACAAAAAAACAGCCGTATACGTTCTTGTGAAACTACAAAACCAACTTAGAGTGCTCATTGTTTCATTACTAGAACATAAAGTCCATTGTGTTGAACTATCTAAATGTATCTTCGTTTTAATGTTTTATAATTTCTTTAAATCCCCAAGTTAGTTACTTCAATGTTTAACTGTCTCATAGTTGTTTTTAGTCTTTATTTCTCTGTTATTTTTATTGCCTCAGAGCAGATGTGAAACGGCTCTCATCATTCTTCGCTAACTTGATTACAAATAAAATTTTTGTGCTTAGTTTGATGACACTGATTTAACATTCTGCTTTTTTTGCTCATTAAATTACCAGCTCGGCTGAATTAAAGGAGGTAATATTTGTTGGTGCCTTTAAGGAGGAAGACAATCTACCAGAATAGATTGGAATAGAAAATATTGTATTAATCCCAGAGGGAAATTGTTTAATTTGACATTCAAATATGAAAGGGATGGAGATTAGAGTTCCTTATTTGGTGGGGGTAAATATGAAGATATTATTGAAGAATATAATTACAATTTTAATTTATGTAGCAAAGATTTAAAAGAAAAATCTCTCCGTTCTATACAGTAATGGCATGTATGATGATTTATGATATAGTAACTTATGATTTATTACATTCAGAAAAGAATTATAATAATGTATTAATAACATTTAATGTATGTAATGACAAAGTTGTCCTGCAGAGGGCGACTATGTCTTATTCAGAATGAGTGGAACTGAGAAAATAATGTAAATTCCTGTTTTATAACTTTTAGTTGCAGTGATCATTAATACTTTTCTTAAAGCAAAGGAGCAGGACCCATGATGTTTTCACCAAGTATTTAATTCAACTATTTTAATCACTTATTAAAGTAAAAAAATCTGCATATTAAATAACGAATATATTATGATGAATACATATCAGAAGATTTTAATGTGTTTTTTACAAGTCTTACCTCAGATCCCTCAGAGTCTGAGCAGCCAGACTGATGTTTGAAACGAACAAAGCAAAAAAAAAGACAATGAGGTCAAATGAGACAGAAATCAAAAGAAGAAAAAAACAAATAAACAATAAGAGACAATGAAATGAAAAACCTCACTCACCTTGGATTCTTCAGACTAGTGGTGACAAACATAAGCGAGCAACAGAAAACAAACAAAAGGTTTTTAGAAGATTGAGACCAAATAAACTAAAGAAATACAAACAAAAAGACAATGTTTGGGGTTTTTCTTGTTTGTTTGTTTGTCCTACCCACCATATTATCCTCTCCTTCATTGTCAGAGGTGGCCTGGTGGAGACGGCATGGAAACAAATTGAATAAACAAAAACAAGAAACATAACAGTATAAACAGGAAACAGATGCAAGAATAGATGCTCTGGCATTTATACTTGCAGTCCTACCATAATACTCAACTCTCCAGTTTCTTCCCTTTTCTCCACTTGGTATGTTCCACTTTGAAGACAAAGTGGAACATACCCATAAGCCTTGTTTATTCGCCACTCGATCAACAACAAGCTCCACCGCTGACGCTGATATTCACTACAAAAACACTCAATCTCATGTGATAGTGCTTAAAAACCTGTATATTTTTTACTCAGTTTATAAAGTCAGAGTGATTCCATGAGCATTAACCACAGCAGTGAGACAGTAATGAAATACAACGCAGCAGTACAGCGGCTATTTTAAACCACTCTACAACTCTGAGGCACCCACCTCTTCATCACACTCATCAGGCTCCTCCTCATTCTCAAGCTTTTCGGGGAAAAAAAAAAAAAAAGCAACAGTATGTTTAGTTTTACACCAACGATATCAAGTGGATTTGTCTCAGGGGAAGACAGGGAAAAGTAATTCTAGTCTATTTTTATGTTCAGGGGAAAAAAAGCGGGGAATACACAGAACTGGAAGACTAAACTATCGGGGAAATAAAGCCACTAAACACAGAGCGGCTCAGACGTACCCTCTCCTCCTCAGCAGTGAGCTGCAAAGAAAAAAAAGACACACTCTTGAGTTTCCACAGATAATAATCTGTTTCCCGGAGAGGTTTCACCTGTTTTTGCACCTTCGTTCACAAAAGAGCTGATCTATTTTTAAAGACAACACCTGATTTTAATAGTATAATCGTGTTGGCGACGAATGAACGCAGTCAAGAGATAATGAAACGAGATTAATAAGTGTCAGGAATCAGCAGGTCCAGAGAAATACAGTGATGTAATACTATCCCAGCTGGATAACAAGAAAGGCTTTTATTTTCAGGCTCAGGAGAACACGCACGTTTTCTGAAACGCTGCTGATGTACGTGCTGACCACATATAAAGTAGATGCACAACACCAACAACGTGTCTTCCAGAGTGTCATGACTCTGTTCATATTCTCTGGGAACGTAGTAGTTTTATAGTTGATAGCCACCGTAACAACAACCCAACTTCATCATCTCTCCATACAAATATCCGTGCACTTCCACTGTTAATGTGTATATCTTGTTTTTCTCTGCGCTAATGTGCGTATGATTTCATTACAAAAACAAACACCACCGCCTTCTTCTTCTTCTTTTGCACTATTTGACACTTTGATTTATATGCATTTATTTCTTGTGTATTTCAATATCTATTGTTATCATCATCATTTTTGTTTCAGTTGACAACTGGTGCTACACACATTTCACTGCATGTTATATTGTGTATACTTGTCTGTCTTAACTCATGGCCTGGCATGGTAACTACACTGTTTTCAGCGTTTCTGCTATTTCTGTGTAAAACCGACATCAAAACGTTGCTGTGTAAATGTGAAACGTTTTGGAAACGGAAAAGCACAAGCGATACTTTTCCACTTGAAACATGTCGTCACGTAAATAGGGGCTTTTAGGACAAAAAGCAGATTGCAACCTGTACACTTCAGAGGTCAAACATCAATCAATCACACAGACTTTCACCTCCAGGTGAGTTTTTCATTCCCTCGTATCCGTTCACTTTTTGTCACACACCTCGTCTGACAGCATAAAAAAAAAAAAGTCTTCAAAAATGAACATTCAAATTACACTCATCAAAAGTGAACAGTGTGTCATTACTCTCATAACGGCGGCAAACATTATGAGAACTTAAGAAGATGTTTCCAAAGGAAGTAAGTAGAGAATGAAATCATTTCATTAATTTGTTTCAGTGTTTTATCATTCTGCTGAAAGTGCAGTTAAAAGGAAGTCATAATTTTACTGTGGGCCGCACCACACTACTTAAATACCAATTACAGACGTGCATATAAGAGCGTGATGGATGTTAAAATAAAGTGGTCCGGCCTGTTGATGGTACTCTGATATCTTGAGGTAAAGAAAATAAGAGAAATCGTTTCTTGTTATTTTAGAGGTCGATGTTCCCACATATCACACAGCAGAAGCTCACAGGTTGTGCAAATAGTTCGTTTTATACGTAAAACCCTTAAGAGGACATTGTGTGAAAAGCTTGCAACATCTTGTAGAAATACAAGAAATGTTAATAAATTAGTTAATGGTAATATAACAACTAGAGGGGCCTGGAGGCAAGGTCAACCAGTGCAGACATTATTTTGACTGTGGTGAAAGTAGAAAACTGGAATACTCTTCTACCATCAGTCATCCAACAGTTCATGATACAAAGCAGTAATTCTCAGTCCCGAGCTCCAGCTCTCACTTTCACTGTTGTTTCAGCGACACGTCATGTTAGTTTCACGAACGCGTTTCATCAGCCATTTCTTCATTTCTTTTGAAGTAACGACCAAATAAACCTCTACGAATGAGACAAACTTCAACCATTTGGCACTATGAACCAAACGATGTCCACAGACCTTAAAGAGGAAAAGCAGACTTGGACATCTGTAAAACGGAACCACTTGAGGATTCAGTCCCGTGACAAGCACATCTCCAGACGAGGATATCTGCTTGGACAGCATCAGCAGATGTTCAGATAACAACCTCTTCTTCAATGGGCTGGTTTTCTGACCAGGTACATTAACATCCTTGTCTTCTCCTCATCTTCAGACTCCTCCATGGCTGCCAAACATATAAGAACTTCCCATATTTCCATGGAGGTCTGGACATGTTTCTTTCTCCGGTGCTCCTTAGAGATAGAAAACCTTGTACTTTCATGATGTGTGAGGTTGTTCTCACTTCTGAGTACATGATGTCTGTTATTGATCATTTTCACACGCAGATTGGGATCCACTCAGTTTATCAACCTCTGACAGGGAACCGGAAATGTGGCAGATTTCTCTCTGTAGTATCACATCCTGACTGTGGAGCGTAAGTGAATTGATAAAGGTCTTCAGAGTGTTTTTTTTTCCAACCACATTGATGACTAAAGGATAAAATGGCACCAGGATTGCTTCCCATGTTAAGACTGACACCAGCCTCAGGCTACGAGATGGTGAGCCACTCTACCAGTCTGCTTCTCTGAGTTCTCTGAGTTCAGCCCCAGCTGAGCTTCCTGGCCAATTATCTATCCTACATATAGAAAGCTCAGAGGCACCGTGAGCTTTGTCCTTTGGCCAGTTCAACTTCACTCTTACCTACTGACCAGGGCCACAAAATGCTAAACCGGATGTTTTGTCAAGACTTTATGTCTTTATGAGCTCAGACACTAGTCCTGCCTACTCCAGGTTTGGTTGCTCATGTGACCTGGGAAACAAGAAGTGCAAGAAGCTCAACGCCGTAAACCAGACCCATTGAGTCCATTGATGAATTTGATCCTTCATCCACTCTGGCAAAGTAATGAAAACCGGGTTGTTTGTTCAAGCAGAGTCAAATCGTCCAAAAAGAAAACCCCAATAAAGAACCACATAGGCAGATGGTTGTTTGGTGGATGCTCACCTGTTTGGCTCCCATTGATTCAAACATCTTCTCCAGGAGAACCCTCATCTGCTGGATGTTGTTCATCAGCACGCAGGGCTGGAGGACGACGGATGAGGGAGGAAAACAGGTGATCCAATTTAGAGCAGAAACAAATCAACAGAAGAAAAATAAAGAAGGGTGAGAGAGAGAGAGAGAGACGCTGGTACTCACGATCTTCTCCTTCTCACAGTAGGACGGGAAGCTCTTCACCAGCAGGGCGCAGTACTGCAGCAGCACTTTGGTGATGGTCTGCAGAGAGACACAACAAACACACACACACAGGTTTCACCTCTGTCTGGTGGAGGAACGTCTGTCCGAGCCCAAGTTTGTCATTTCATTAAACATCCAGGGTAAAAAAGTGTTTGTATGGTTTGATAAAAGAGCAGAAGGAACCTTTTAGAGGTTTGTTTGGCTGATTGAGGCAAATTTTTAGCCATTATGTTATGTCTACGTACAACATGGCTGTTGTCGGCAGGCTGGAGCTTATTGCAGCTTCAGTACAATCACAGTACACACACAGTCACATCATCAACGTAGAGTCAATATTCAACCAATGTTGTTTCTCAAACTGTGAATCGTGACTCGTTAAGACAGATCATTAAGACATTGACATTGTTTATTGTGGTTTATCCTACACTGCTTTTGTTTCAATAAATTGTTCAAGATGAAGAAATCACCATTTATGTTTCTACTTTAATGTTCAACTTTCATGATATAAAATCACTGAACCATGAACTTTTTAAGTTTTACACATAAATGTCACATATTCAATAAGTATTCTTAACTTTTTGTCAGTAGTTTCTAAATGCCAGCTTTTCGTTTGGTCTACTTCACATTATTTTTCTTTTCCTGCATGGGGAGGGTAAAAGTTTTTCTTTAGTTACATTGAAAGGCTTTACTGTCAGTTTGACAAAATGTGGGCAGATTAGAAACAAGCATCAATGTCACGCTCCAAAGTGCCAATCAACCTAAATACAGTATACTGCTTTTCAAGGCTGCTTGAAAACAATGAAAACCTAAGATTTACATTAATTAAAGGGTAAAAAGAAATATTTTGCTGCAGTCAGAGTTGACGTAACATCCACTGATTGCTTGATCCTGAAATTATGAACTAATACATATTGCTTGAGATTTGCTCATATCCCTAAGATATTTCTGAATTTCTAATATTTCAATTCTAAATATTCGACAGCCCCGCTGTAGAGCATCATTTTCTGAGGTTCAGCATGTCGTCTGCTATCAGTTGCTAACTAGACATTCATGTTAAATTAAATATATTCAGTATACATGACGAGAATCCAGGTTTCAAGAAAGTATCCGATGAGGTGAAAAACCTCGGCAAGCTGTTTGTCAGGGAACAGACAATGATGGCATTTGGTGCGAAACGATGAATGTCAGCGTTGTTTACACTAAATCCCCCTCGGGGGAGAGTATTGAATAAATCACTGATCTAACTCATCTGCTAATTTGGGCACATAAATGTCAAAAAGTGCTCGGGTTAGCCGGCAGCGTCCGGCGGCTCGCCGTGAGAGATTTCCCTCCTTTCTGCCGAGTCAGCTGGATGTCGCACTCATGCATTAAACATGTGGCGCTGACGCCGCCTGCATTGTTTCACGGAGCAGGGTACTTGGATTAAAACCAAGAAAAATGTGAGGAGAAGGAGAAACTGAAGCAGACAGAGATGGAAACGATTTTAAAAAGAAGTTTGAGGACGTGTGTGAGGCGACAGAGGAGCAGATGAAAAGCCAGATTAAAAAGACTGGAGTGGAGGGACGGGGACGGAGAGATGGACGGCTCAGAGTGATGGCTTCCATTAGCCATTCTTTATTTAATGACTCCCATATTGATCCAGCCGCACGCACGCAAGCACGCACACACACGCAGCTTTCAGCTGTGCCTAAAAGCAACAGCCTTCATTTACATTCCAAGAAATGAAATTCACATCAAAGCTTCCGCACTGTGTGATGTGGTTGATTTACATTGTATACAGAAAAAGAAAAAAAAAAATCATGAACGTTGTGAGTCAGTGTGTGACGGGAAACAATAAAGATCTTTGGACGACTTGTGAGTTTCAGTTGTGGAAGTATTACATTTTTTGGGGGAGAGAAAAAAAAAGGAAAATCTCTATTTCTGCATGAAATGTGATTGAAATGATTGAATTATTAAAAGAACGAGCACATGTTTGTGATGAATTGTTCGAGGCAGAAGTTGGGCAAAAAAGTTTTACTGTATGCGGCAAATTTTTTTTTGTTCTAGTTCAGGATTTTTCTTCTTTTTCAGCGAGAAGCCACTGAATTCTGTCAGTTCTTATCGTTGTTTTTCTCCACTCGAGTGGGTTTCTAAGTTTGTAAGTTTACTTTGCCAAGGATGATTTTTTTTTCTTAGAATTTTCAGTAATAAATCTTATTAAAAAGCTATGAGTGCACAGTCAACCTGATGATTATGTAATGGAACACACGTTTATAGAAATGAATTGAACTGAACTGATATTATTTAATCAGCTTTAGTACAAAACCATAACAGTTTTGTACTAAAGCTGTAAATATAGTGA
Source organism: Parablennius parvicornis (assembly GCA_900302745.1). Classification (NCBI taxonomy): domain Eukaryota; kingdom Metazoa; phylum Chordata; class Actinopteri; order Blenniiformes; family Blenniidae; genus Parablennius; species Parablennius parvicornis. The sequence continues at coordinate 34,456 of OMNM01000824.1, forward strand.
TTTAGTACATTCAGGTTTTAATTGTCATCAACAGTAATTTCTTATTCTGCAAAGAGACTACATGTGGTCGACAATTTAAAGAAAATAAAAGTGACATCTTTAAAGTTTGTTTTTGTACAGTACATGCAAATATTAAGCCGACCAGGAACACTCCCTCTATCTGCATTGTACTGACCAATAACCCAGAGAAAAAGATCTGAAGCCTCATAAAAACCACAAAGCAGTGCATTTGTAATTTATGCAGCCCGAGCAGAAGAAATAGAGAGTGCATTTATCTTTTAATGGGCCACTAATGAGAAGAAAGCTACACGCTAATCACGTCCATCAGAAACATGACGTCTTCGTCACTTCCTCGGTGCAGACGAGAGAGGAACTGAGGACTCTTTCTCTGTCTGATATAATCTCATATGAACGAAGTCCCGGCGCTCCGCGGCTCACCTTGGCAAAGCGTCTGTTGTAGTGGGCCACCACGGTGGGGTCAGGGCAGTCCAGCTTCCGGATGATCTCGAAGCTCTGGTTGAGCTGAGTGAAGATGTCCACCACCGAGCTGGAGAACAGAGCGTGCTCGGAGGTCTGCTGGAACTGCAGGAGGAGGAAGAACAAGACCACAAGCTGGTTCAACTCTTTGTTTCAAAAAAGGTTTTGGATGCTGAGGGAGTAAAAATGGGCTCAGAAAGTAAATTCTATTTCTCGTCTGCCCTCTGAGGTGAACCGTCGATGCTTGCTCTTTGATTTCACGCAACAGTAAATCCTTCTTTTCCTCACGCTTGTCAAACCCATGATTAGTTGCAATATGTGAACATGAAGAAACACCTGTCTCTGATTACAAAACGGTGATGTGACTGTGGTTTATTCCAAATTAATAAGACCACCTGCTTATAATTGCCTGAACCACATGGTGTACTTATGCTAAGATTATTCACAAAAACCACAATATTATTCAGGTACACGGTAGTTTTTGCTTACTGCTGAGTTCACTAAATCAGAGCTCGAGGACAATAAAAGCCTGGATTCAAGTCCACAAACCAGGAATTACAACATTATTCTCTCAACTGAGGCAAGTTTAATGTTACATTACTTTTCTAAAGCTACATTATATAAAGTTGACCAACAATTAAATCTTTAAGAGTAAATAAACATGTCAAACTTCTTTAATAAACCTAATCTGTAGAAGCTTCCTGTTTGATTCAAATGAAGAACTGTGTCTTGTTGAACATAGAAGCTATTTTATGTTGAGTAATGTAACACTCTTGTATTGGTTTTATGGGTCTTTAATACAGAAACATTCTCCAGTGCAGACCTTGAAAACCTTTTTTCCCCAGTATTCACATAAGAAGCTAAGTGTCGGAGTAAAACTTCACTGTTTCAAACGGTTTCAGCTCGGGATCATTTGCCTTGATGTTACATCACTCAAACTGCAGCTCACCGCGCAGTGAAGAGACAAACCGCTTATTTTCTACTTTCTTAAATTGTTCAAATGTCAAACATTCACGATTTCAAGAAATATTCTCCTTTCACATTCAGCTTTTACTGACAGAGTTTGAACAAAGCTTTTTTTTTAACAGCTGCAAATAAACCTGACTGAATACACAGATTCTTACTTTTTTATTCGACAATTTCAAGAAATAACCTGATTTAAACACAATTAAATATCGCTATGAAGTAGTCCCCCAAAGAGATCGCAGCTCGCCCCAGCTTGTAACGCAGTGCTACACCACTAGAGGGCAAAGTGAGTCATTTAAGCATCGTGATGTCTTCAAAACTTGAATACATTACGTTTTATATATTCACTTGCATACATAAAGGTTGACATTGTTGCTTGGATACAGTTTAAGGAATTGTTTCACTTCTCCATCGGTAATTGGCAACAACAAGACAGAATATATATTTGTGTGTGTGTGTGTCTGAAAGATGTGATTTCAAATTGTCAAAACATTTGACGAAAATCCTGATCGGAGCAAGAGCAAGAGAAGGACGGGAGGAGGAGGAAGAGGAAGAAGAAGAAGAAGAGGAAGAAGAAGAAGAAGAAGAGGAAGAAGAGGAAGAAGAAGAAGAAGAAGAAGAGGAAGAAGAAGAAGAAGAGGAGGAGAAGGAGGAAGAGGAAGAAGAAGAAGAAGGAGAAGGAGAAGGAGAAGGAGAATTATTATCTCTTCAAACCATAAATAGCTGGAAAATATCTCCCCAAATAAAAAAAAGGGGAAAAAAGCATACTTTTCACTAAATATAAAATAATGAAAGATCTATCCAAACACAAAAAAACCTAAAAGTATCGGTGTGATTCTCCAACCTTCATGTTGTTCAGATAGAAAACTCATAAAACCAGAAAGCCACAAACTGTTGAACCCGGATCAGCTGGTCATCATCTCATTATGTTCTCAATGAGCTCCAGTCAATCTACATCTAACTTTACTGTGTAAACTCTGAACCTGCAGCCCTTTAATTACAATTCAATATATCAGTTTTACTTTGATGTTTTTTCTCGAGGATGGTGAAGAAACTTGATCACATCGTTCACGTCCAGACAGCCGGGACTCACCCCTTCTCTCTTGTCTCTCTCCAGCGCTCCGTGCATGAACTCCATGGAAACCTCCTCGTTCTCAGCCAGCCAGGCCAGGACGAACTGCAGGAACCATCTAGAACATCGCCAAGAGAAAACACACACAAATCACAGTTTTTTCCACAAAGTATCTGAGGAAACAAACTCAAGGAAAACACAGACAACTGAAGATTCTGTGACTTTTTCTGCACTTCAGTAATATTGTGTGTGTGTGTGTGTGTGTGTGTGTGTCTTACGCGGGGTAGTCGGGCACAGCGTCCGTAAACGTGGGCAGTTCCTTCACGTACTCGTTGTAAAGCCACTTGACCTTGAAGTGCAGGTTCATGTAGTCGGCGGTCTTGCAGAGCCGATGCTTCTCGTGTTCTGTCGAAGAGAAAGAACAAGGTCTAAAATTTCTCTCTCTCTGTGAAAAAGAATGAAACGATGGATTCTGTGTCTCTGCTTGTGTCAGACTGATGCTAATGCAATATTCCGACACTGGCTCAGCAGAAAGTGTACGTGAACTAATCTCTGAGATTAAAGACATGTTGATCTGTAAAGTATTTGAGTGTAATTCAATTGTATGTGTTTGATTTTCAAATAAATCACACTAAGCCACTGAGCTACTGAATTCCGAAGTTAGGTTGTGAATCGTCTATGCACCAAACAAGCAATATTGCTGACTAAAGCAGCCACCAGCTACAAATATATCAAACAATTATGTTCTTATTTGCTATCAGCTGGTGGAGAATGAATGTTGCTTCCATTTGGGTGTTATATACGGGGTGTTTTCATGTTGTTGTTTTTTAAAAAAGAAACACTTTAGAGGTTTAAACTTGCCTGCTATTGCAGTGAGTCAGGAGCAGATAGAAGGAGAAAACATTAAAGCTCAATTGTAGTCAGATTTTTTTTTTTTTTATAATGAAATTAACAAAAAACCTTTGAAAATGCCAGTCTTTTGAGATCCAGATGCCAAAATAAATCATGGATAATAAAAATTTTCCAGTAATATGAGTTTTCGCCCTGATGCCAGATGAGAAATAGGATGAGTTCTGTTCAGATATACTATGTCATGTAGTACATGGGTCTGTTTCTGCAGTGATTTCACACTTCACCACGTAATGTTACTCACAAACGGTCATAGATTTCATGAAAACTGCTGAATGAATCAAACTTCTGGAAATGATAAACAGCAGTAAAATTACAACAAATAGTGAAAGTTACTGTAAACAAACTACATAAAAAAAATTACAAACTCACTTTAATATTCCATTTTCAGCAAGTAATTGCTGATATTCAAAAGACTGAATTAACCTCTTGTTAAAAGTCGTCACGAAAGGTTTCCAAACTTTTTTTTCAAAAACTGAAGATCACATGCATTTTCATTCACGCCTTGCAACATTATTAACATAATAACCTCATTTTGTCAACAACTAAACTTATTCCAGCTCTGCCTTGTATTACGAATCACAAATATAAAACAGTTAAATTCCAATACATTTTAACAATCTGATCTGAGTGCTGTATGTCAGTCATGGGTTGTAGCTAAGATGTGAAACTACGCTATAAACTACACACACGCAGTAATCCTTACCAGCATAAAAATCAACTCTGCGGATGCGAAACGTTTTGGGAGCTGAGATGAAATACAAACGATGACAAATCAGACAAAACAGAAACAAACAAGACGCAATGAAAGAAATGAGGGAAGAGATTAAAGCAGGTCGGAAGGTGCAGGGCTACGTGAAGAGGTTGGGTGTGTTGAGGAAAACCACAGGATTCAAATCTGATTTAATCTACAAGCTTCTCTATTAAAGTTCATTTGTTTCTACAAAAGCTGAAAGTCGACCACATCAAGAGAAAGTCAAGAATAACAATGTATATCTAAAATGTGAAGCCAGTTGAAAAAAAAAAGGTTAAACGTCAAAATAAGTTGAACTGCCACACGCAAATCGATATGTCGAGGAAAAAAAAGCTGAAATATCGAGAGAAAAGGAGTCAAACTGTCAATAAAAAAAACGTCAAATGTCAATAGGAGAACTGAAAATGTCAGACGGACGCAGACGTGAAGTTAAACTGGCAGGAGAAAAGATAAATGAGGAGAAACAAGTTGAAATGCTGTAAAAAAAAAAAAAATTGAATGTCAACGATGTGGTGAAAATATCGATAAGAAAGTCAGAATGCTGAGAAAGATGTTGGTTTGTTATAAATAAAGTCAATCACAAAAGAGTAAAACACAATTTCAAGTTTAAAAAAAACGTCAATTTAACAGAAAGAAAACTATAAAAATATTGATAATTAAAGTCAAAACACAATTTAAAGTGAAAAAAAGTAACATTCTCAGATTAAACAGTCTTACAAATGTTTTATTCTTAACATTTCTTGATGTGGTAAATATTCAGGACAATAAATAACAAAACTACTACAATCATACTAACACAACGTTTCATGATAAATCTACTCTATTACATCAAAGCTTCTAATTCCTAATGCTTCAAACTGATTTTTCAAAAGTTTCTCCGTCTAATATGAGATATGTTAAAATCCTGGATCAATACAGACTTTACAACAAGAGTACAACGCTCTCCCTATTAATTGTTTTCTCTCAGAAAAAGCTACAATCTTTAACCTTTGATGTGCCAAAACATTAGAGTGAAGCCAAACACATCGAAGTCCACGGCCACTCAAATTAAATTACGAAGCAGAAACTTTTAAAATGAGACAAAACGTAAAGATTTGCAGCTCTGAGAAGTGTCTTATTAAGAATTTCCTGGACGTCGGGTTGGAAAACTCTGCTGGTTTCACTCTAATTCACTGTGAAAAGGTTGTCAGAAACGTCCACAGCTGAGCCGACGATGACAAAGTGTTCATGTCAGACTCTTTCAGAGTCAGACACAAATTTGTATGAAACAACACAAGAGATTAAATTTACCATTCAGCTGCCGGCTTGCAGAATGACTCATGTTACTTATGAAGTTTTCCACACAGACGTCAGCAAAGTTCATATTTTACAAAAGAGAAAGCTAAACTTTTATTGTCTCATGTAACAACTAATGCAACAATTTTTCAACATAATAATGTGAACAGTTTCCAAAAGTATAATGAGATGTTTGATCCATGATCACAATAATATTTTGCCAATAAATCTATGTTATCACATAATTGAAGTAGAATTAAAAAAATCTTTAATAACTTAATAAACTGCAGTCAGTAATGTAATAAAAGGCAAATAGAGCTGAAGTTCTTGGGGCTTTCGTGCAGATTAAAATAAAAAAATCAGAAATAGAAAGAAATCTTTGTTGCGTGCACTTTCAAGTATTTTA
>OMNM01000825.1:0-17336 GCA_900302745.1 Parablennius parvicornis
ACAATTAATGCAACCAACCTTTTATGATTATCAATGTTCATCATTTGCATAATGTCTGCGGATGGAAACATACATTGATTTACTCTTTTTTTTTATGCAGATTTCCAGCTATATTTGATTGGAAACTTTATGTCTGACTTCACATAGATGTCAGTATTTCTTTTTAATGCACCAGTGCACTGGTACAAAATGTGACCATTAAATATTTAACAGAATTACCATTCTTTCCAACATGCTCTTCCAAATAAATGAGTACATTTTAAAATGGAAGCTACATGAGGGAAGCAGAGTTAATCAAAATGTTACAGAAAAGGTTGTCTTGGTGAAATTAAACTGTCAGCCATTTGCGAGTGGCATTCTGTTGTTTCTGATGATTTAGGCAGTGGTTGTTAACATGTGGGATGCGTAGAAGAGAATTTCAGAGGCTTAAACTTTGAAGTGAAATGACAAAACGAGACATGAATGTTTTGAATAGTAAACATAATTTCTTCATAGTAACAAAGCAAATATAATATATTGTCATTGGTAATCCAAATTATTAAGGAATTTATATTTGGTGGTTTGAGTGGGTTTTGTACTCGAGCACTCATCCTCCCATGGTTTTTATGAATTCTCTGATCCAAGCAGTGAACGGCTGATTTAAAAAAAATGGACGTCAACTGAAATATTTCCCTACACAAATCTGTGTGTGTGTGTGTGTGTGTGTGTGTGTGTGTGTGGTCCTAAGTGGCCCTCATCATGCTGTCAACCTGCTCACACCGCTACACCGTAAAGCTATCATATGTCATGTCATGTGATGCAGGAGACTAACGCTGGCACCTGGCTTAATGACTGCAGGCAATTAAATCTAGTAATGGATCTTATCAGGGTGTCACAGGAACCCCAATCTGTATTACCTACAGCTCCAGACCTTCGATGCTCACAGAGAATGCTCTGACATCTGATGAGTTTATTCCCCCTTTTTTCTGACAAACAAAAATGATCATAGCAGCGATAAACAGAAGCCAGTTGCTCTCTCGGCAAGTGTTTCACGTTTTGACCGAGATGGCAGAAATGCCGGTGCAGCTGAATCATAACTATAATGAAGGGACAGAAGATACAAATGTTTTTTTAAAATGTATTTCTGCGTGCAATTGCTGCGTTTTATAAACTTTTACTTTTCAAGCCACTAAATTTCACCAGTTTCACAGGTGTTTGTGTCCCTTCGTAGAGTCGTATTTTCCCCTGCAGAGTTCATCCTTGTTGAAATGACCTCCAAATCCTGACAGCTGTTTATTCTGCCTTTTTGAGCCCAAATCACTTTAGACACGGGTGATACAGGGAAGTGCGGTGGTGTAGTGCTTAGGTCTCACTCCCCACAGCAAATATGTCCTGGGCACTGGGATTCTTTTACAGACTGTGAAACAACTTCCTCTGATGAAAACTGGAGGGAAAATATGCATATCTGTCTGTCTGTCTGTCTTTCACTATTTATTCATTCAGCACCTCAAGCTGCCAAACAATATCTTGTTGGTCACTGATAATGGAACTATCAATAATTTTAAAATTAATTCTGATGATAAATATCCAATCTTTTTCTCTCTGTTTGATTCCGTTTCAGTGAACAACAGCTTCACTCAGCTTCCAGTCGAGGGTTGCTGTGGTCGATCTCAGCCAACTATGAGTGAAAGTGCCATCTTGGACAGGTCATCAGTCCATCAGTCCATCGCAGGGCAAACACAGAGAGACAGACAATCACACATGATCACGATCACACCTACGAGCAATTTAGAGTCAGCACTTGTCCCCAGACACACTTTTTAGGGCTCTGTGAGTTAAACTAGACCCAGTAAAAACCTGTCAAATTTGCTCAGCAAATCCAATGATGGACTCAAAGCATCCCTCATCAGATGACACTGCGTGCACAACTTTGTGAAAACTGTGACAGGGTGACCATCGAGTTTTCACAGTGAGACCTCCGTGTCACCTTGGTGAGGTAACCGCTGCCTCGGGCGGCCCATATGGCTGCAGCAGACAGACGGGGAGCTCCACCTCCACTCAGTCTGCATCCTCACCTTACCAGATCGCACAGTATCTGAACATCCAACCGTGCAGTTTGTTTTAACCCACTTGGAGAACAGCGTTGATAAGGATTCAGCGTTAACATAATTGTGGTTTTCATGATAGATATTGATACTACCAGTTATCACAATTGTCTACATTAACCTTTCTGCAATTATTCAGCTCACAAGATTCACTAGATTAAAACAGTTGATCCCAACCTGAGGTCCAGGAGCTTCCTGGGTCGCTGTAAAAGAACTCAGAGGGAATTAAAGCTTTGCCTTAGCTGAAATGGTCAAAATTTCATTTGGACTGTTAAAGAAAGCACAGGAAGACAATTTGTATACTTTAAAACAGCCTTGAGAAACTCCTCTTACAGGCTGGGAAGGCTCAAAGGGCAGTGCCACAGTGTCTTATACTTCCAATAAATGTAGAAATCTGTTTAATAACCTTATTTATATACTCGGTAACTCAACCTATGACACTCAAAATTAATGGTTAAAAACCAAGCTATATCAGTCAATCCATATTAAAAACAAATATCAACTACATGAGAAAGTCAAAGTCTGCTGCAAGCTTTCAGATTTGACCCTAAATAGCCTGACTGATTTATGTAATTTGAGGTCTTTTAAGGCTGATCTCTGCTGTCCACTTTTTCAAGGATTTTAAGGTTGCTTCCTCTAAGCCACAGGCGTTTGGGGCCAAAATGCAGGACTTACAGGCCCAGGAATGCAATACTGACCTCTTCAACAATGCAAAGTTGTTTTCTGTTTTGTTTGTGTTTCTTGATGTTGGCTGTTGCCAGTTTTGCTTTTGGCTGCAAACCAAGTTGCCCCTTTGGAATTGTTACAGCCGCAAGACCATGACGGGTTTTTCATGCAGATCGTCCCACTTCTTTCCTCAAGTGACGACATGTGCTTGTTTGTGTTTTGTCCCAGATTTGGTTTACTGATGGTTGGTCCTTCAGTGTAGTTTCAGTCAGTGTTATTATTGTTTGAGCTCCTCTGTATGTTATTGCTTCCTTTTGAAGTTGCTTTTAATTAACTTTTTTTTTTGTTACAACATTCAATCTTGTTTTAAAATGTACACTGTATTACTAAGATATAATCACTGAACATTATAAATGTCTCTCTCCATTACTTTCTAATGTTGCAACAATCGCTTGTAATCTCAATGCCAAGCAAGAGTAAATAACTTTTTGGTGAGCACCAAAGAAAGCATTCAAAAGCTTCTTCTGTACTTGATATGCATTTGAAATACGAGGTGTTGCCTCGTCAGTATGTGTTGTGAGTACGTCTGTTTATGGTTGCAAAAAATATTTTCTATGATGTTTGATCACAAAGAAATGAAAAAAATACTCTGCTGCTCAATACTGACATCATTAATGTGCGTTTCTCATAAATGGGAAACAGAAAAATAAACTTAAGAAAAAACAACTTAAAGTAAAGCTTAGGAAAAGTAGGGGATAATGGAGATGAAGGATGAGGAGGAGGAGAGCGAGAGAAAAGGAGAAGAAAGGAAAAAGAAGGGAGAGGGGGGAGAAGGTTTAGAAGAACCAGAGGAATAAAAAGGAGTGTGTAGGAGGGTAGCAAGTAGAAGATTTGAGGAAGGAATTGGAAGGAGGAAAACGGTTGAGAGGGTTTAGCACAAGAAGAAGGATGGGGAGGAAGAAGAGGAGGATGAAAATAATGAAAAGGAGAAAGGGAAATAGGAAGGAGGAGATAGATAGATTTGTTAAACAGAAATGTTGTTATTTCTATACACATCATTGATGTTGGTGTTAAAGTGACATCAGAACTCCTTCTAATAGATCTCTGACCAATAGTATTGTTTCATCACTCACAGGTGTGAATTGCTGTGAACACTGAATGCCCTTGGTTTTCTACCACAACACATCAGCATGTGTCACAGCTGTGATATTCAGATTGTTCTGGAAAGAAATAGGTTAGCATCCTGTTGTTTTAGCCTAAGGTTCTCTTGAGACTCTTTTTTTTGGGGGGGGGGGGGGACTAATATTACATTTGTACTCATAGGCTGACACTCTGATCACAGCCCTCAGGGGTAAACACGACTCACCTATCACTGTTATTGCTTTTATCATTACACCCCAGTGTATGGCAGTCCACTTCATCCAAGTTGGCTTGTTGAGAGATTAAACAGATGCTTGAACTAAATTGGGAAAACAAATCGCCCCCGCAGACGTAGTATAACCTCGGTGAGCTAGAGTCAGTCGGTGCTGTTGGACCGAGTCACTACCAACACTCGGAGCCAGTCAAAAATAAAAGTGACGCTACACCTGGGTACCAAATGATTGTACGTCATTCCCTTTTTTTTCTGATAGCAGAGATGTTAAAATCTCCTTCGAGTCATGGACTTGTGACAAAAAGACTTCTTGCAGAGCAGATGTGATATGAGAGGGGTTTGTTTCTTCAGAATATAAACATGCATTATGCAATACTTTTGAGTTAATAAAAGGTGCTCCTCAGGGCTGAATTCAGGGCCTCTTTTATTTGTCATAACCCATAACATATTTGTGTGTCATTTCATTAGATCTAGCTGTACAAAAGCATCACAAAGGATTTTAATCTATTAAAGCTGCACTCTCTAGATATAAAATTGGTTTTAAAAGCTCAGAAAAAACGACTTTCATAATAAAACTTTCTGCTGCATGACAATAGCATGTTAGTTTGTTACCACATGATATTGTTTTGATAACATTATTATTTTTTTAAATTCAAACACAATATATTATGGCAGTGACTGTCTGTCTCGAGATTTGTTCTTAGTAACTGCTGTCATATGTCAGTCCATTAACATTTTGTGAATAAATCATAATTTTTGGTAACTTTATTACATATTTAAAAATGCATCATTCCTAATTTTAAAAGCATTAATGCACAGTCCAATGAACCTGTGCATGTTGATATCACCATAACAATACATTTGCAATATGTTGGGCAGCCATATTAGTCACAAATGTATTAAATATAATTAAAGCTTATGGAAGCTTATGGAACATCTACACTGTTAATTTCATATATTGTATGCATGTACCGTCTTATCAACATTACATCCTGTGTACCATGTATCCTTAGATTTCATTCCAAATGCAAAATCTTTACCACAGCCTCTCTATAATGTAGAAGGCTGGATGGACTGATTGAGTCCATATTTACTCGACAACGTTTCAAGTGAAGACACATTGTATCGTGTGTAAAAAAGTTGTATTTTTAGTTGCATCAAGAATCGTTATATAAATGATGTAAATAGGCCCTCAAAATGCAGCAAAAGTTTCCCTTTTCTCACTTTGTCTCTAAAAGAATTGTAAATACACTTTCTAAACACTTTGGTTTTGTTCCATCAGTATAATTTGTAGCAAAACTTTTAATTACCTGGACCTTGAGAGTGAAGTCGATATGGTTTCATGAGTGTTAAATCAGACTGTTTTGTATTATAATACATCGTTTGTTCCTTCTTCAGTTTGTGATTGTATTTATGTGCTGGTATCCTCTCATTGACACGTCCTTGTAAAATCTCTACAGATCACTTCAGTGTTCAAGAGTACACGCTGTACAAACTGCTGAGGCACCCCCTGCGAATGATGGGGAAGGATTTATAAATATATCTTTTTTTTTGGGTACAAGTATTGAGGCAGGAAAGCTGAGGCTACTGAGGCTCCACCATCAGGGGAAGACAGCTCAGAGCTCCGGGCTCAAGCTGAACACTCAGCTGACTGGCATGAATCCCCCATTTCAGAGAGAAATCTCTGTGAAGGGTGGGTTTCATGGCACTGTGCGTCCCTCAGGGAGAATCTCTCTGGTGTGACTCTGTGACGACGTACATACGGGCAATTTGTAGTGAAAGAGACTCATTTCAATTTGTGTTGGTCTGAAATAGCATTTAAATGAAATTGACAATCGTAAGCGGAGTGTATTGTTATCTTCTGGTGGGGCTCAAGGCAATGCTTTATGATTAGAATCATGATTGTTTTTTTCTTTTGATAAAAAAGAAATTACTTAAAGGTAAAAAAAAAAAAAATGTAACAGATTAAATGTGCTTCACTGCAACACACATTTTACAGAATTAGAAGATATTTCTATCCTAAGAGTGGTTAACCATTACACTCTTTGTACGTTTTTACAAAATGTTAGCATATCCAACATTCAACCCAAAGACCAAAACAAATGTGTTACATCCTGCATATGGTCAGTATAAATGAAATGTACACTGACTTTTAAGAAAATGCTTCTCCTCAAGTTTGTGATTCAACAGACTTTGAAGCGGTGAGCTGTTGATGTGCCTTTATTATTGTAGCACTAAACAGTGACTCTAATGTTTACTGAATGTGTAACGGATTTCAAGCACAACGTAGCAATTTGTCTTAATGAGCATTTCACCAGAAAATTGCCGATCTGCATTCAGATATTTCTCAAAGAAATGAATTCGATGTGCTGCCTAGTGTGAGTTATAAGTCCCCGAAGCGTAAAACACAGTGTGTTTGTTTCTACCGTTTCATTTCTGGAAATAAATGAAAGGATTTAGCTGTAGAAACGTTTCTAAAAGTGTGAGTGTGTGAATGTTGTGAAACATTTTGGACTTTGTTTTTGTGAAACTGGGTCCTTAATATTGCACGGAGAAAAAAAAAACAGTAAGACATTGAGTATTGATTTAGCGTGTCTGCCTTCATGAATATGGAACATTGGATGTGTCTTCCAGATCACAATACTACATGATGCACTGTAAGAAGTTATACCAAAAGAATAAAGTAAAACACACAATGTGATTTTTAAGCCTCAGCCTTTAGCTGTATTGAGACGTATTTCCTCGGCTGGAACACCTCTACTTTTATTTGAGGACTTTATTATAGGACATATTCTGTGTCACATGTTTGATAACCCCCTCCACCGACATGTCCAGCTCCATGGTGTCCCCGTGTGCTACCGTGTGCTTGTTGGAGCTGGATGCTGCATCCTATCACTTTCTAACAAATGCCAGAAAAATTGACACAGAAAATATAACTTTTCCAGTACATTGTATATTGTGCCTAATCCACATAAAACCCTGTTTTGGACCCTCCTAAAATTTACTTCAAGTTCAAATCTTATTAAATGTGACGAGGCAAACATTGTTCATCTTGTGCTGCTGTAAATTAATTAGAGTGAACTACATCATAGATTCAGGCACAAATAGAATAATTTACTCTTGTTGTAAATATGTGGCTCAAGCAAGCTTGAGATGAATGTCAAAAAAACATCTTGTGTTTTGGTAATGGTAACTATGTTTTGTCAAAATATCTTCTAAAAGGTTTTTTGGGAGGTCTTACAGGAAGATATGTTGTACGTACAAATGATTAACTGCTTCAGTTGCGTCAGTGCTGGTAATTCCCATCCTACGATGATGCCACTTCCCGGGAAAAGAACAGGTTGCGCCAGTTCACAAGTTCAGCCAAAGGCACAAATGCATCCATGAAAGCTGCTCTTGTTCTAAAACACCACAATTACATGGGTTTTGCTCGTGTGGAATAGCTGAGGTTTTGTTGGTATGTAGAAAATTTTACTAAATTCAATTGTAACTTCTTATCCACAGGCAATTCAGTCACAGTCAACAGTCAATAAAAACGTCTGTCTTTTGCACAAACTGTTCAACTGACTACTACTAGTACTACTACTACTACTACTACTACTACTACTACTACTACTACTACGACTGCTGCTGATGCCGATGCTGATGCTACTACTACCCCTACTACTACTGCTATTATTACTACCACTACACTGCAACAACTCGGATAGCCGAGGTCTGAGCAAAGTTGCCAAGTGGGAAAAGTAGAATTTTCCTCTCATATCCAAAAAGACCTACTCTTTCTCGATTATGAAATATAGTCATTTTTTGTTTGTGTCACTACTACATCCTACAGAGGACCAAATTATTTTGAAGGCAACTAGAAAGCATCATAATGATTGCAACTTGTAAAAGTTAAGAATTCTTTGTGATTATAGTGTTGTATCCTAATAAGTCAGAGCACTGTTGACAAGAAAATGAGGAAATCCTGTGGAAAATCTTTTAAACTGCTCCGATAACTAATCTGAGTTTTAGTTATTGAGGTAATTGTTGAAAGAAAAACATTGTACTTTTTCAGTTTGTGTTCACTCTCTGTATGTTAAATATGTATTGTATGTCCCTTTTCTAAATATTTATATACTCTGAAATGAAGTTGTCATTGGTTTAACCTGGTTTTTTGACGGTTTTGAGTGGATTTACACAGCACAGGTGAAAATGACCCGCAACATAATCAATGTAATTTTTTTTCAACATAACACAAGGGTTTAGATGAAGATCCACATAATGACTCAGCAAAGGAATTCACACATGGGAGAGTATTGACATGAACTAAATTCAGAGATTTAAAAAAAAAAAAATGGATGCACCGGTACTGATGCAAGTATCAGGTTCAATACCGCACAAAATACTTGTATCAGTGTTTGAAAAAAGTGCCCCAATACTAACTGACAAGTACTACATGACAATATGTGTCAGCAATGTCTTTTGGAAGCGGACAAGACAGCACGAGTGATGCAAAAGGTTTGGAGTTTCTTAAATATTAATGAGAATAGTAAATGGAAGGCAGACTATAAACTGTGTTCTCCCAAATTATCCAGAGACGGGGAAAAGGACTTTATGGCATTTATTTAGCACCAGTTCTCGGTCTCTGCAAATAGCTGGAGTTTAGTACTATAAAAAGTGATATCTTGCATTCGTAATCATTTTAAAACATAATTTTTTGGTTATCTTTTTTGGATTTGGAGAAACAACTATCTAGTTTTCCAAATGACTGTTTACAGAGCTTTAGTATTTCTACCATTATATCCAATGATGTTGTTTAGCAAACACAAAAAGTAGATTCTAAAAAAACATAAAGAAAACCCATCAATCAATGTTCAAACAAAACAATCAAAGAAAGATGTAATTATCGTGAACTTTACCCTACAGTGTCTCTGTCATCTTCAGTCAGAAACACAAAAAGTCGTAATATTTACAGTCGCCTGATGAGAATTGTTCCTGGAATCACATCCCAAACTGTGTGCACAAGTCTCCAATACCTTTCCTTTTCAGGTCACAGTCGGAGAAACACAATGGCACTGCTTTATTCCAGAGACGGCCGCTGGTTCAGCACAGGAGCTTCACATTGCTCGTCTCTCTCTATTAGTTTGTCCTTGCATTGTGTAGAAGAAAATATTTAATTGGATTAAAGACTGAGAACATTGTTTTTCAGATCACGTGGCAAAAGTAAACCCCAGCATGTGTTATTCCTCTGTGTCACGGTGGCTCTGAGGTTGTCCAAACACTCTTTAACAGTCATCAGTGAACTGTTGTGTTGCACCGGGTGATATTTTTCCAGATAAACGTGATGTTTATTTAAAATCCTGCTGCAGTGCGCATGAGACTACCTAATGTGTATTAGTCAGAGAAGAAGGAAGTGCTCACAATCTTTAGGTAGAAAAAGAGACTCTGGCAAATGTGTAAGTACTGGTTTGGGGAAATAGCCTTGAGTTGACTAACTGAACTCTGCTGTCTTCACTTGAACTAAATCAAAAAAAGTTTACATCCAACAGCTGCTGATGCATCCCGGGAAATAAAAGTCTTGATTGAAAGCACTGGCAAACAATTAAGCAAAAACTCTGACACTGCATAGTACTTTCAAATTACAAACGTGTTAAGGAGTCCTGTTAAAAGCTCACAAATGATGCATTTTCTGGTGGCACGGTAAAGTAGTGGTCAGCGCTGATGCTGCACAGAGAAGGAGATCCTGGTTCGATATATTCATATACACACATCCAGATTAGCACTCGGTGTGACGGTCCAACGTTGGAGTCTGCCACTTTCTTGTGGAATTTGTATGTTTTCCCACAGTTTTCTCTCTGGGCAATTTTTAGTATCTAGTTAACCTTCAATTACATGGTCTTGGAAACCAGAGTATGCATGAAAAAAAATGTACTCATTCTCAGTGAGAACACGCAAAGTAAAAAAACAAACGCAAAAATGTCTCCTAGCACAACATTGAACCAGACACAGTCACATTTCACACTTGTGATGTTCTACCCACTTGTTTGATAATTTACATATTGAATAATGTAAATGTAAAATATTTAGCAATAATCTCACATTTCCGCTGGAAGTATTATTAGGGCATTAATCTAGTGGCTGTGGCCGGCGCTCACTAAAAGCTCCGGCTTGTGAAGAGAGAAAGACACACATAATTCATTATTGAATTATAAGACATTATAGGCGTTCATCCATTCAGAAGAGAGAGAAAAAACTGTGAGAAATTCACATTGTCCATTAAATGCATGTCGGAAATGTTAGTTTCCCCAGATGTGGCTTGTACTAATGAAATTTAAGATGAAGGTAGAGAATGTAAAAGTTACACCAATTAAAGTTGGATGTCAAGACTTTCTGTAAAATGTCATTGAGGTTTTTTTTTTTCTTACTCATAACTATGATACAAATCAAATCCTAATATGCAGATCATAAAACTGCTGTCTCCATGGTGATGGATTATTACAATAACAACAAATAGCAGTAATTTCATTGTGCACGTGAACTCCAAATAACAGGAATTTAATGCTCTGAAAAAATTATTGTGTATCAATAATGTTTTATTATTACTTTTGCACTCATATACATAAAGCAATTTGAGGCTTTTATTCACAGTCGTATCTTGACATCAGGTTTAGAATATATTTGTACTCTTGATGAGAATGTGTAGGAAGCTTCCAGTGAAGGAGATGGAGATCTCACTACTGTGTACTATTTTATTTGGTTTAAGTCCAGCCCGCCCCCGCTGGATGATGGACTCTAATAAATACAACATCATGTTGTGTTTAGTGAGTCAGGGCAAGCGTTCAACTTTCCATTGAGGCAGCGGAGCATAAAGCAGACGCACAATAGGTAAACATTGGCTGGTCATGTGAACGCGGCAGAAGCAGCAATGAGAGTCACTTCCATCAACTTTCTCAGACGAGTTGGGCCACCAGCGGGCTCCGTCTGCCAATAATAGCCGTGAGTGTTTCAACATGTTTCTCTACAGACTCCATTTATTTCAGTGTGAAGGCCTGACTCTGTCCACCGATGCTCACATGTTGCCATTAACCCTTTATTAGACCACTTAGTTAGTCTCCTTTTTCCTTCCTGTTGCCAATAACTGTACATTTTTGGCAATACTTGAACTTGTCAATATGTAAAAAAAAAAAAAAAGGTTTTGCAATATAATAGAAGCCATTCATATTATGCAGACAATCTTTTCCAGTCCAGATATAAAGGTTTATAATGGAGAGACTTTTTTATTTGAAAATCGGGAATTAACATAAAGGTGATTACTATTATCTTTTTAATATGACCTAAATATTTACAAAGGGGCTATATTAGTGGGGTTTTTTTTTACAGCTTTAGAAGTACTGAAATGTTATTTTATGGGGTTAACCTGAGTAATTTAATGAGTGCCGAAGAAAGAAATGTGACTTTGACAAATGTTTGTGAGTCCTTCAAAACCCACTAAAAACCTTTGAAATTGAAAATCTGTTTACTTTCTTTCTATAGTTTATTCAAAGTTAATCTATAGAGTGAAGTGTTCCCTTGTGCCTCTGCAATATTCTCCCTGTTCAATAACCTTGAAAAAAGTACTTCAAGAAAAACTGTCTTTATTCAAAGTTAAGGCTATCACCTTCACATGATCGGTGTTTTAATGTTAAAGCTGCACAGCAGCTTCCTTCACATGTTGACATTACCTTCTGCAGCTTCAGTCTGAATAAATGTTACTATCAGCAGCTTTTATCTTTTCACAGTTTAAAACAAAAACGAGGTATATTTGTCTTCAAATGTAGGGAGGAAAAGTAAATCCTCCACTAAAACACATACGTATATCCCACAAAGAAAAAAAAAACCTAAATACAGTAACTAAAGTCAAATACTTTGTTGCTTGCCACCTCCGTAAATTAGAACACTGAATTGCGACAGATAACAGTGATGTGACACAGCTGCATATAAACCACATGCGACTGAGCAACCCCATCACTGATTACTGAGGGAGCACATTAACTAACGCGCATGCACACACACACACGCACTCACACTGCTGGTTTGCTCACATGACTTTCAGTGCTGATTTGGACAGGTTGGTAGACTGCCAACTGTGCTCATTTTCACATCTTTCGGTAGATCCAACAGCTTCTCGTCAATCAGTGTGCGTGTGTGTGCATATCTAAAAAAATGTGTATTGTACAACTAATTCGTACATTAACAGATTAAAAGTACATTCCTTTTTTATTTATTTAGAAATAATGTAATTCTGTTGTTCAATTAATCAATTAATTTCAGTAGAAATAGTATTGCAGTATTTGAATTGTACTTGATCATATATTTTGTTTTGCACATCATCTGACTTTACTATATTTGAATGATTGCATTTGCATTGCAGTGCAAACAACAGCTATTTGATTAAGTTTACTGTGAAATTATATGTGATTGCATAATGTGAAAAACATTATGCAGTCAAATAATAGCAGACATAAAAACATTACACAATGCTCAAAATATATACATTCATATAAATTAGGAAATATATCTGAGAAAAGAATAGACACTGATAAAAATGTTTTATTCGGTCCAATCAAATCTATTCAGTAACAACTCATGGTTTCTTTTGCTTTTCTTTCTACCTATTTCAAACTACATTTACATTAACGACAGTCACATAAGACATCAAACTGTTATGCTGAACATTGTGGTTGCTGCTGTTGCAGGCGTGATACTTCTGTCTGTTTTCCTTCCCTATGATTTATATATCACGCTTGAAAATGATATCAAACTATGAAAGAAATGTTCGAAATAGTGGGATATGTGTAATGTTCAGAATGTTTTTCAACATATGAGTTGATGGCATGTGTTTATGTTTCAGTTAAGTTTAGAGTCTTTATATATTGTTAGATTATAACTCCAAATGGTTACTCTGTTTGAATGGTTAGAGAAAAGTTTTCTTGAGCAGTAGTTAAATTGCCTGTACAGTTTATGAATGATTTGGATTGCATGTATGTACTCCTGTAACACATACACAATAAACTTCGATAATGGACTAAAACTCATAATTGAAGGCATCATTTGTTGCGGACAAACAGAAAATATCAAAGCTCATCAAACCATTGTAGTGAGGAGTAATGCCAACCCACCAGTGGGGTTTTTAAAAAGCCTGCTGTGGTTTTGGATATAAACAAAATGAACAGCCAGTGTCTGGGAATTTGGCCAGTTGGTCACGTCCACCAGAGAATAATGAGACGACAGACGTCACATCCAATGTCTCTGTGGAGTAGGAAAAAAGTTTGCTGCTGTGCAGGCCGGCACTCAACGATAAAACCCGATGTGATCAGAGACAATTAGCACCCGCCCCAACGAGAGTACGGATTGTTTTAAATCACTAATGCAGCATTCGGCCTTGCAGGAAGTGGGTCCAGGGGATTCACGAAGGAGACATCTTTTTTCTGATGGAATTTTTATGAGTGTTTCACCAGAACATTAAACATTTAGGGCAATATTGAATTAATAAATCACACCTGTAGAACTCTCAAAGACTCCAAAGTGCATCATAGATAAGCTATTGTGATGATATTTTTTTTTCGTGGCTCGAAATCTGTGGTTTTGTGTAGTAATGTATGGCGGTAAAAAAGGTATGATGGAGCAGCAAGCCCACTTCAATCAGCCAAGAGAGCCTTCCCATCAGTAACACACAGAAATCTATTCTGCAAGGAGATCTGCTCGAAATCTACTTAGTTATTTTGTTTGTTTGTTTGTTGTGTTTTTGCAGTAAGAGGACAGAACCAGTTATAACATAATTGGTTAAAGTTCTTATGATTGGCCGTTGCCTCTGTGAAGATCTACCTCTAATGCTGCTTCAGAATCACTGGACTTGGAAATACGTTATTGTTTCAAATATAAAATATAATATGGATGCAATATCTTTGTTTCCATGTGATGCAAAAAGAAAACACATTTTTTGTTTATTAAGATATAGTTATACATGCCCTCTATATGAAACATTGCATTTGTATATCACTGTTGAGACTATAAAAATGACAGGAAAAAAATAGCTTTAAAGTGTTAATTCTGTTATTGACCATTAGTTCCACCATCGATTTTTTAAAATTTTATAATGTTAAATTTTTTTTGAACTGAGATGTTACCTGATCATATGGTTTGTACATGTTTTTTATTTGGTTTCCAGTAGTTTTGTCATCTATTATTGTTTCATCACTAAGAAATATAATTGTGTTTCTCCTGTCAGTGTATGTAGATGACGTCCGGCATAATGATGTTATTCTTACACATGGAAGAACGTTTAGTTCAGTTTTCACCTGTGTTACGCTGGAGAGTGACAAACTTTCTGTCTCCCACAGAGTGAGAGGTAATAACCTTATAAGACTGCTGAAATCTCATAATCTGTGCAGTGCTACAGATATGGAACAAATGTGTCAGCAGCAGAGTAAAGACTACCATGAAACAGATGATACAGATCACGCACAAAGTTCACAAGCTTAAGAAGTTAAGATTAATTTTGCTTCTTGTTAAGTGCTCACAGTAAAAACACCAAAGAAGGTTGAAAGTGTTCATAGTTGACTGTGTTTCACTTTGAAGGGTCACAAGCCAGAGGCGTTTTGAAACATCCGAAGCAGCAATAACTTGCTGACAGTATCTTTAAATCAGCTCTGAAGAGCTTCAACATATATAAATACTTATGTGAGCACAATCCTCCTCCAGCCTGTCTGTTGACTCCTCTTCCTCTCCCCAGTCCACCACGTCCCACTCAGCTCCCTCTGCTCACATTGTTTTAAATAAGGACTCCTTGTAGCCTTACAGACACAACACTGAGAAAATCAAACAAAATTATTGTAGTTGATGCCTCAATAAGTACATATCCCTCCTGCCTGCTGTTCTTTAGTGTGTTTGTGGTCCTGCGCTCCTCGCTCTGCCCATGATAGCAGCTGTGCAACATTTTCACTCTCGTCCTCTGTGTACTTAAGCTTCGCTCTGTGCCGGTGTCTGTTTAATCTCACTTATTGATCATCATTATTCTATTGTTCTGTTTTCTTGTGTGTTCAGTTCCTGTTCGAGCCCCCATCTGGGTTACTAGCATTCAATTAGTTTTGACTTAGATTTTCTTCATTCATTTAAAATAATAATAAAAAAAAAAAAAACTTCTGTTTCCCCTATAATTCTCACTAAAGATCACTTTCAGTTTGTTAATCCATGTTGAATATTCGGTTCTTTTTCAAAATGATTCTCAATAAATGTCTTTTTGTTGCTAGTAACATTTAATCCAATAGTATTTACAAGATGTAGTCAGTAGCAGAGTCTTAATGCAGAGATGGAGGCTGGGTTATGTAAGGTAAGATGTTGTGTTTTGGGCCCCATTTATGCAAGAACTTGGAGGAGTTAGAGTTACCTTATCCTCTAAATCACTAACTCAGCCACCGCTCTGCAGCCAGGCCGGGATCACTTCTCCCTCAATTCAATCAAACTGTAAACTGAAACTGTCCTGGTTGATTACTATCATGGTATCTCCATAGATTCAGCCAACTCTACGATGTATTTTCTACTCATTTTTAGAAAATCTTTGTTTTTGTTTTTTTTTTCTCTGTGAACCACCTAAAGCTTGACTGAAGTTAGACAACAAACATTTACTAAAATCCATTATTTATCTCCACTTGATATCAGCTCTTCCTTCTTCTACTCACAATGCAATTGACTCTCACAATACATTATTGTTTCACTGTTCTTTTCTAACGTAGAAAAAAAACAAACCTATAAGCTGGAAAGTATGACCTTTAAGTGAAAATGTTAAGATTTTCCAAAAACTGAAGTAAATATAAAGTTAAAATATAAAGACTGCAAATTGTCTGAAAAGACAAAAAAAGTGAGTTATATTGTGTGGGAGTAGATAGATTGGCTGTACATTCATTCAAAACATTTAAATTTGAGTTTGGAAAGAGGAAAAAAAATAAATTTGTAAGCAACTGATTTAAGAGACACTTTTAAATATAATTGTTTCACTCAAAATTTCTGTTTACGTCCATCCATCCATCCATCCATCCATCCAGAATCCCATATTTAACAAAAATGCCATCACCATCTTTCAGCGTTTTTTGTATAAAAAGAAGCCTGTACATGTAAGTTACTGTGAGAAAATGAATAAAAATAATCTTAAATTGCATTTTTGAAAAATAACACAAAAAAAATTGTTGTCAGGTTTATATGTAGCTTTGATGGATCTGCAGCCTTCCTTCAATAATATATGGCACAAAGATAAATCACAAAGTTTGGAGTGTTTCTTTGTTTGAATTATGTCATCCTGTTGTTCCTCTGCAGAGGTTTATTGGCATTCAAGAGGGAAATTAACACCACAGGTGGCTTCAGCTTCTAAGTTTTGCACATCAGTCAATGGGAATGTGCCCGGATTGATAAGTTGATGGCCGTGATTCAAGCACTGACAAAGCTCCAAAGGACATCGTTGTAAGACCTTTCTTCATCTGAAAACACAGATAAAAAACATTCAGATACTCTCAACAACTGATGTCAGTAAATCCATGGATGAGCTTGAGGACTTTCCGTCATCTGTGTGTTTTCTTTCATGCTACCACCTTTTTGTATGTTCTCAATAGACACTGTCCAATCTCCTCTGAGAGGAGCTGAAGTAAACGTCTCCATCCGTCTGATAATGATAGGTGCTCGTGTGGAATTGCGGGTGAGAGGTATATTCTTTTATGCACTCAGCCACTCACTGCACCAACCTTTTTAAGCTGACAGAGTAATGATGAAACTAATGTAAGCAATTATCATTAATAATTCATGATGTGCTGACATATGTAATTACGCAACAGCCGAAAATTGACTCACACCTGACTCCGGATCAAACGACAACGCCAGGGATGGAAATAGAAAGACCGTCAGATATTTTAATGATACCGTTCGGCGTACAGAAACGTCAGGTTCACTGACCCAGGGAGGATTTGCTGAGTTTGCCTGGTCTTTCTCAGCTGGGGCCTGGGTTGCATTCACACACTAACGTGTTTGCACACTTGGTAGCTGCATCAACAGCTGATGGACCGGTGGTGACAGAGCAGCCAGACCGGAGCTGGAAGCGTCCGAGTGCTTTGATCTCAGACACTTTTCAATGTGATGGAGGAGTTTCGCCTACAAACATGACGGATTTTGACCTCGGGGGGGGGGGGGGGGGGGGGGGGGCTTTCCTT
>OMNM01000829.1:0-16399 GCA_900302745.1 Parablennius parvicornis
CGAAATTGAAAGAACTCAACACCACTGATGGTCCTTCTTCAGTCAAGAAGTTAGAGAGTGAGTCTGCAGAATGTCCAGCAGAGGGCAGCAGCAGCCTGCTGTGTGCTCCTTCTGAGAAAGACAAAAATGCTGAGGATTCAGGAGTGTGATGCACTTACAAAGTGTTGCTGTTGTCACAGGTTACATAGTCACCTGTTGTGTCTTTTAATCCATATGTCCACTACACTGTATATTTATCCGTAACGAAAATGTACAGTTACTGATGCCATTCTTTTCAGGAAGAGCCGTCTGGTTTGTCCAGAAGGTTTACTTTGCCTTGAGTTAATTTATCAAGATGTGAACATTGTATGTCTTTTCATTTGGGAACCGTTTGCTCTGCCCTGTGTTCCTTCTATCTTTGTCCGTTCTCAGGTGTGGACAGTACAGGGAGCTGACAGCTTGCATTAGTTGCTTCATACATTAAGAAACCATGGCCCCTATTCTCTGGGTGATAGTCTGCACTGAGCTAAGCAGCAGTCATGTCAGCAGACTGCTTCGAAAAGTTGCATAACAGTTTAGATTTATGATAATTTTCACATACACCTGACTCAGAATAATCTGCCGTTAGCTGTAATTGTATACAAAGAAATGGAAGCTCTGTCAGTAGTCTTTCATATTATTAGTTATTTAAGATAGACACTGCCATTGTAGCATGGCTTGTCAATATGGCTCCACCCTAGTTTCCATTCCCTGCTTTGGCAATCGAGCACACAGAACAACGTGATATATGCAGGGAGCCCTTCAAATCACCCATTAATGGGAATAAAGTCTCTCCAGGGTGCATAAAAACAGAGCAGAACCAAAGTAGGTGGGGTCTGATATTCACAAGGCTTATCCACTTGCAATGACAGCAGCCCAACACATGTCTGCGTGGAGAGTGAATGTGGGTGAAAAGGCCTTTAAATAGACCACCATATCATTGCACAGGGACATGATGGGCGTGGGAGGATGGCTATCGGCTGACACTGCACAGCTGTCCACTCACAGCTAGCTGATTGATTGTTGGCAACTATAGTGGTAACAACTACGGTAATGTCAAACCTAACAGAAACTGCTAATATACACCCAGAACTCAATGTGAGTTCATGCACCTTATCAAGTGTACAGAACCCACTGTTCAGTTTTTAATTATATTGATTTATCATTTAATTGATAGTACCTACAAAGCCCAATTAGATAAGAGGATCTGGCTGGTTTTTCAGAAATTACAGTGAATGATTGTAAAATTAGGCAGTTTTGGCCCTGTGGGATCAGTCAGCTATCGAGTTGCCCCGAACTGTTGAGGTTTGCACTTGTTATCCAATAACCCAAAAATCACCTTCGTTTTGATTGCACATTGGCATAAATTGAAACTATAACTTTTTGGCATGGTGTGAACAACATTGTACAAGCAAAAAAAAAAAAACCCAACACTAGTTCAATCTGAATATCTCATATAAATGTGAACAATAACTCTACTGTGTAGAGCTAATACTGGGATTTGTATTTACTGTGGTACAATACAAATCTGACACGTTCCACTTTTGTGAAATATCACTGTTGTGATATTTCAAGTTAAATATTCTCATTATATAATTTTTTTATTTTCTTTCGTGATCTTTTTAAAAAATATTTTTTTGTCTTTCTTGCTCAAATCCTCACTTATTGATCCTGGTAGTTAGCTGACAGTGACAGCAGTTGCAGTAGTCGTGTTGCATTGTTACCGTTTGACCTCTGATGCACCATCTTATACTCTTGGTAAATTTTGGGCTGTTAGCATAGGACAGTGTATACTGTGGTAGCTGTAACTTCAGTGTGTGCCTGTAACAAGTTGTTTTGTGTATGTGTTTCACTGGAAGCAATGAGTGTGTGTGTGGGTGTGTGTGTATGTGTGTGTATGTGTGTGTGGGTGTGTGTATGTGTATGTCTGTGTCAGTGAATGGGGTATGATCCTGCTTGCATGGTTTGCTGCATTACATACTGTACATTCCAGTACTGTGGTATTTGTGCCGTAAAGTGCTGTTTTTGACTCTTTGTCATAATTGTGGCTGTGAAAATTGTTAGAAAATCTTGGTAAAAGACAGTATGAATTTTAGGTGAACAGTTGCAGGGTCCGTATACCTGCATAAATCTGAAATCTTGGTTAAATCATTTCATTGTGCTTTCATGTATTCACTTGATTTTTAAATGAGTAATGGACCTTTGTTCAAATGAGATGTTTTAAAAAATAAAAAGATTGTTCTACTTTAGATAGTTTAGATGAAAATGTTCAGTGCTGCAGTCTTGAACAGTGACTATCTATCGTGAAATGTTAAAGAAAATATAATGTATAGAGAATGTTATTGTTTTGTAATCATGTGGCTAAAATAGAAGATTATGTATGTAAAGGGTAAATATGAAGTATGGTAGAAAATATCATATAGAAGACAATCTATGCCACAAAGTTTATTTTAATTAAATTATGTATTTATTTTCTTATTTAACTGTTAAATGAGCCTGAATTCTGCTGGCCAGTCAGAGAACATTATTTCAATAGAAATGGCCAAACACAAGCTGATAGAGTTAGCGTCTGTTTCTATTAGGACCTATAACGAGATGGTTATGTCTCTAGTTTCCATCTTCGCAAATTCTGATCGGATGTTGCTTTAATAGTCATAAGTGTAGATTGTTTAGTCTACAAGTGTTTGTATCATTGTGATTAAAACTACAAGAAAAAAAAATCAGTAATCCTGATTGGTGGTTCATATCTGTGTTGAAATATTTGGTTGGAAAAACAGTTTTTTTTTCAGGGTTGCTGTTTTTCTCCAACTCAAAAACCAGTGGAACACTGTTTAAAGAAATAATACACTCCCTTTCAAGTTGCTGTCTGTGTCTTTCTTAAACATCCATACACATGTTGTCAAAGCGTAAAATTTACTTATCAGATTAACTGAACAATTTTTTTTTTTTTTTTTAACAGACTTACTGAAGGTGTGGCTGCGAGAGAGCAAAGTAGCCAAACTAACAAAATGCATTTGAAGTGCAATAAGGGAAGGGGAAAGACCATTAATGGTTCTTTTATTACAACTTCTTTTTGTAATTACCAAGTATGAAAAGGACCTACTGTCTGTTATTAATCTTTTTTTTTATTTCTTATTGTTTGCCCTGTAAATTGCCCTGTAATTTAGACTCTGAATAGATTTGGGAGGCAAACAAACACAACAGCACATCCTGCAGAAGGCAACAGCAGGTGTATCTTGCATCATGCTTTGGCTTTTTGAAAAGAAAGCGTCCACCCTGCAAATTCATGCTGACTGTACGGCACTGATGCAACACTGGTCAGAGGTTGAGTTACTTGGTTTGATGTGACCAAACACCAAAAGCCAAAGTAGCTAAAAGATATTCACTACTTGTATAAATGAAACTCCCATCTAAGAATTAGGCAATATATTGATTTATTCATCTGCTTGAAAAGGTTGTTTTAACAGAAAATGCTGCACAAGAAGATAAAAAAAACAGTCTGAGGCACTTTCTACATATAATAACGCAAGACTGTGAAGTGGGATACAGGAGGTTATCGATGGTGCATTAATTTGAAGAAATGCAATAACTGTCCAGCCAGTGTTGGAGCTACATGAATCTCATAAAACGGACTGATAATTCAGGGTTCAAGGTGACGCTTTTCAAACCTTTATTTGACAAAATGTTGATTCACTGTGACGAATGATGTATTTATATCTACTGATATCCTGGGACTGAGATTATGAATATGGGCAGGATGTGAAGGTATTCTGAATAAAAATCAGGAAAGATGTTCATATCCTATTTTTATGAGTCAGTGATAAGCTTCTCTGTGTATCACATTGGGAAAAATCTATCCTTTTTTGATGAAACACAAAGATCTCAATGCTGCTTTGAGAATGCACAATGTTACAAAACTGATACAGAAATACTCTGATGCACGCCTCTCAGTTTCCATCCCATGGCCTTTTCAAATACATAAAAAAGCTCAATGTCTAAGCAACCACCACCCCTTGTAGAGACAATAATTAAAGCCATCTGGAGCCCATAAAGGTACAACATGTTCACAATCACAGATTTTGATTATATTACACACAAGACCCCGAAGCATTGGATGGGATAGGAGCTTTCTGAGTATAAAATAATCAAGTTATGTTGAGAGAATATCTCCTGTATGTCCTTTGTTTAATCTTTGACTTTGTTGCAACTGTAATTTTCAGGTTCATTTGGCCATGATGCATGTGCTCTGGTGTTCTTGTAATAGGCAAAATGAGTTGTTATCAGTTATTTATCCTGGTTTGCAACAAATGAAATGATTTTTGCTGTGATACATAAAAAAAAAAAACAAAACAAAAACAAAAGTATTCCTCTCAGTAAATAATAAACATCTGAAGTTTTACATTTTAAGTCAACCAAATTGTCAACAACATCTTCGGACACATTGCAAAGAGGGGTTGGTGTTATATTTGAGGTTGCTCAATTCACTATTTTTCTACTTTCACTGCATTCAAGTTAGGTTTGTGAGGAGTTACAGACTATCCTAGATGAAGATGAGCAAAAGACATGATACATTCTGAAAAGGTAGAACATTATCTAAAATGACTAATGTTTATTGGGGCATTTGTGTATCAAAAGTCACTCATGTTATCAATATGATGTAATTGAATAATATAACAATGGTGTAGCTGACATGAGACTTAAATTAGGTTGATTTATATTCCGTTTGAAGTGTATCCAGAAGACACTGATCTTGAAGACGCTGGGAATACATTTGTGTTTAAATATTTATATCGCAAGTGCTGCAATAGCAGACACGCGTTATCAAGCCAAGGCACTAAGGAACACAATCAAGGACATGCATGGGTCATGTGGATCTAATAGATTTGAAAATGTGTTGTTGTATAGATGCATCTAACAGTTTTAAGACTTGTGAATACTTTTTGTCAAATCAAAACGCAAGAAAGAAATGCCTGGACTTGACTGGTCTTTTCTCTCATTCTTGACAAGACTTTTCTCATGAGAGGGAGCTGATATTCTTGGAGTTGTGAGTGCAAAGCTTAATTCATATTAAAAGTGTGAAAATACTGCCAAAGTCATGTTAGCAAGACAAATCACTTAAAATGATGGGGATTTCTAACCCAAATACTTTATGGAAACTGCATAATGGGCTGTCATACATTGTTACAACTGTATTTTACGTGCATATTGTAACTGAACAAGTTTCCAAAAGTTAAGTCGTGTGCCTGTTTAAATTTTAGGCTTACTGTTATTACATAACATTTAATTTTTACTACATTGATCTGAACTGTTGATGACTTAAAATGCTCCCTTCTTGAATGATGATGATAAAAATCATTGTATTACGGCGCACTTTCACAGCTTCCACAATATTCAATTTTGAACACACAAGAATACATTGTGTTATCACCTGCAGTTCAAGATGTAATGTTATTTAGTTTGAACTCATATAAAGTCTGTAGCATGGAATATTATCAATGTGGGTAAAGCTTAAAACAACTACGTTTCTGATGTGTTGCATGCATATTGTATTATGTTGTCTTTTTTTAAATGTTAAGACGATTTTCTATGCATATATAACATGCCACAAACTACAAGTAACTCGACTAAATTGTTACATCATGTTGGTTTCAGGTGTGTCAGGTAAAGGTTTCTGGTCCACTGAACCTATTACCATTATCAAACACTGCACGCACGTGGTGTGAAAATGGCATGTAAATTGCTGCTTCTCATGGCACCGCAACCCCCACCATAGGCTGAATGGTACGGTCCACCTCCTTTACGTCATGACGTCTCTCTGCAGAGGATAAATACAGGAGCTCTCGCGCCTCATGATACAAGCTCGAGGATCAACACACCTATAGCTAAAAACTGTATCACGAGGGGGCGACTAAAAACGCTATCCTACCAGCGACTTTCTCCTGAAACACTCCTATAATTTTAGCACCGTGAAGAACGATGATGAACGGACAGATGAACGGCTTCCACAACTCCCTCATCGACGAGGACTGCTTCCTGTTCACCTCCGAGTCGGTCGGAGAAGGACACCCCGGTAAGACTCGACACGCCGGCCTCCATCCTGTCTGATGCAACCGCAACATTCTCGTCAGTGTCTTGTGGCTCGCACTTTATCTGCACGCGGTGAATTCACCTATCGCCACGAGCATAGTAAGGGGGTAGGAAACCGTTATAAACAAGTTTCAAGTGTACAGGCCTTGTTTGATATTAGCTTGCCGGTTTGAAGAACACGCGTTGTTAGCTAATGTTAGCAGGCTAATCTTTATGCCGCATGTTTGACCCACCAACAGGAAAACCGCAGCGTGCAGCTCACGTTTACTTTATTCTCCGCGACGACCCGACCTATTTCAGTACAACTTCATTAATGTATCATATGTTCAAGGTCTTTCTGAAAATCCCGGGGCAAGCCTTAATGTATACGCGCCAGGATGATGAAGGGCGGCTGTTAACGTGAGACTGCTGGCCTGGCACTTAGACCAGGTTAACACCGGGCACGTGCTGCTCACTTTTCAGGATGAGTATTTCTCGTCTTCCGGTCCCCGTCTGGATGAGCGGGATCTCTCCATCACTACACGTGCACCTTCGCTGAAATGGCGACTGAAACAGAGTGAGCCACTCCCACCCCCCGCTAGCCCACCCAGTGGCGCTGGCGAGCTTCTTTTTCCAGAAAGCTGAGTGTACTGGCGTCTTGTTAAGAAAGATGTTTGAGTCTTAGGGAGGCTCGCCTTGCAACTCAATGTGTATAGGTGAAGGGGACATTATCTTTGTTGATTAAGCCAAGCAGCTGTTTGGACTCCCATTAGGGTTTGCAGTGTTGCAACAAATCAATATGAAAATCCATGGTATTGCATGACTTGTCTACAAGACAGTAACGGCCGATGAGATGTTGTAAAGACACGATGTACCTCCTGCTCAATAAAGAATTTCTTATGCGGAGCCAAGACAATCCTCGGGTCACTGTCCAGACTGTTGATGTCAATCGTGTTGTTTTTAAGCATTGGACTCATACTTGTCATAACTTTCTTTTCCAGATAAGATCTGTGATCAGATAAGTGATGCAGTTCTGGATGCCCATCTGAAGCAGGACCCTGATGCCAAAGTTGCATGTGGTATGAAAATAATTTGTCTCGTTGTGTAGTGTCTGATGTTTATCTTGAATGTTTTTGTTGTTGTTTTTTGCTTCTTTTTTGGGGCGAGGGGGTGACTTTTGCTCTTGTTTGTTGTTATACCTGTACATTTTTATTGTCCCATGCAGAGACTGTTGCTAAGACTGGGATGATTCTGTTGGCTGGTGAAGTGACCTCGCACGCTACGGTAGACTACCAGAAAGTTGTACGTGACACCATCCGTCAGATTGGTTATGATGACTCATCCAAAGGTTTGCTATGTTGTTTGACTGGTCAGACTTTTCTCTTTTTGACCTTGTAGTCTTTGTTCCTGATTGGTTCTCTTGTCTTCTGCTTAGGATTTGATTACAAGACCTGCAATGTTCTTGTGGCCTTGGAGCAGCAATCCCCAGACATTGCTCAGGGTGTTCATGTTGACCGCAATGAGGAGGACATTGGTGCAGGAGATCAGGTTTGTTGTGCCCAACAAGGTTCTTGAGTCGCACATAATTAATTTATAACCTCTCTATACTAAGTGCACATTGCTTTGCCCACAGGGTTTGATGTTCGGATATGCCACAGATGAGACTGAAGAATCTATGCCACTCACAATTGTTCTTGCCCACAAACTGAATGCTAAAATGGCTGAATTGCGACGCAACGGCACCCTCCCCTGGCTCCGACCAGACTCAAAGACACAGGTAGACTAGGCCAAGTTGGAACATATTTGAGACTTTGTACTTCCATTCATTTGTTTTTTTCAGAGAAGTTGGAATTATGGGAATAAGTTGATGTAACCATTCATACCATCTTTCAGGTCACTGTACAGTACCGCCAGGACCGTGGCGCCATGCTCCCCGTGCGAGTGCACACCATTGTCATTTCTGTTCAACACGATGAGGATATTTGCCTGGAAGAGATGAGGGATGCGCTGAAGGAGAAAGTAATCAAGGCTGTTGTTCCCTGCATCTATTTGGATGACGACACCATCTACCACCTGCAGCCCAGTGGGCGCTTTGTTATCGGAGGACCACAGGTAAATCTCAGGATATGCACCCAACTTAAGTTGTCGGTGTTGAGAACAGATTACCATGGTTAATATCTCTTTACTAGGGAGATGCTGGTCTCACTGGTCGTAAAATTATCGTGGACACTTATGGAGGCTGGGGAGCCCACGGAGGAGGCGCTTTCTCTGGGAAAGATTACACAAAGGTGGACCGCTCTGCTGCTTATGCTGCACGCTGGGTGGCAAAGTCCTTGGTGAAGGCAGAGCTCTGCAAAAGAGTGTTGGTCCAGGTGCGTAGGGTCTAAGGTCCACGCATTAATTTTGGAAATGGAAGTGCCTCCTGCCTCTCTACTGAATGTGGTTATGGGTGATATAATGCATCAATGTGTGCTGTATCAGGTGTCCTATGCCATTGGAGTTGCACATCCCCTCTCCATTTCTATCTTCCATTACGGGACCTCCAACAAGAGTGAGAGGGAGCTGCTGGACATTGTGAGGAAGAACTTTGATCTCCGTCCCGGAGTCATTGTCAGGTAATGTTTAACATCAGAAGCCACCTGTTAATCAATGAAATGACGGCCTCTGACTAATACAGTTTTCATAATTCATTTATTTTCTGAGCTTGAGTTTTGTATTTTTCCCCAATTTGGTTATCTGTAGTAATTTGCTTCATTTAACTTAGTAGCTTTCATTTGCTGGAATCAAATCATGAGGTGATAATGATCAGCCATTACTTTTCATTTAATAACATGTTATATTGCACTTTATCTCATTGGCATTATTGAGGGAGTGTGATATTGTGCTGTAACTCTGATATTAATGATATGAAGCCATAAAACTCAATTAGATAGGCATTGCTTTGTAAGTTTGGGTGAGTGGTTTCCGTCGGCAGTCCCCTTTGGGTTGACAGGGTAAGTGTTGAAGCTTCATGTGCTGCTCATTTTTCAGCCAGTTTTTTTTCTTTGGATTTGTTTTTCATGATTACCCGCTGGCTAACGCGAGCGCTCTGTCCATGTGTGCATTTGAGTTGACTGAATGTGACTGCTGCTAAATTTGTTGATTATGTATTCCAGGGATCTGGATCTGAAGAAACCCATATATCAGAGGACCGCGGCCTATGGCCACTTTGGCCGAGAGTCCTTCCCTTGGGAGGTGCCCAAAAAGCTCAAATACTAAACCTGTTAAGCTTTTCCCCCCAGGCCTGTTGGTGTATACTACAGAGAAGCCTCCAAGGTTCCGGGGGTGAAATGCCATTATCTCCCTTCCTCTCCCTTTCTTTCGCACTCTTGGTATCATAACACATGACTCCTCTCTGCACTCCTCCCTCCTTTTGTCTTGTTGCTGTTTTCCGCTGTTGCTGGGTCCCGGGAGACATGCCTCGTGCATTATTAGTAGTTGATGTTCTCCTGTGTCTTGAGGTTCCTCTGCTTCTTGTTGTAATCAAGAGTAGCAGTGTTCAGTTTTCCTATTTGCTCCCCCGACCTGTCAGTATGTGGCCAGTCTAGTGTCATGGCGGTAGCATAGTTGGCTAAGTGTGATCGTCCCTTAATTTACTGGTGCTACTGATTAAAAGAAGAAAAGTCTGCATGACGTCTAGAATTAAAAATCATTAAAGAAAACGTAGCGCTGATAGTTTAGAAATCCTCTGTGGCACGGTCCCCATTAAAGCTCAGCTTGGTTCTTAACATTCCTCCTCGTCAGTCTGGAAAACGATTCCTCAACCCCGAGCTCTCTTTACCTTTTTGTTAGCTTTAGCCCCTCGTATTTGTGGACTATGCTAGAATGGCACAATTAAAATTCAAGAGCTGTGGCTGCTTTTTACTAAAATGCTATGCATTGCAGATGATGGGGCAAGTCAAATTTTAATCATTAAAGCTCTGATGAGCGCAAGGCCTCCGATTCCCCTACAGACCTTTGCTGTTTTCTGGCGTAATACAGAAAAGTCAGAAGCTGCTATGTCACTGCTCAGGTCTGCAGAGGTGTTGGTAATACTTGATGGCAACTGGGAGATATGTTTTCGCATTGAAACTGAATTTTAAATGAGTCCTTTTTTTAAATGTATCACTGCTTTTTGATAGTTTGATGTGACTAAAGGCCCTTTTGCTCCTTAAGTTTATTGATGGCAGGTGTAGCTACAGAGAAACCTGGCTCCCATCTTTATCCTGGAAGGAGTGTTCTTCACGAATCCTATCAGCTAGGAGTAAAACTATATTTATTTGTTCTCTGAAACTCGGTGTGGATACAGAGAAGCTGAGTTTTCAGAAGGCAGCTTTAAACAAGACATGGTTATTGAATTTTGAATTCCTGATGACTTGATCATTTCAGTGTTTGGCTTGAGGCTTCAAAGTGTCCTACAGAAAAACTTTGGTCCACCTCAAGAAGGGTGTCACTGGCTATTGTAAATGACTATTTTGCAATCCGTTGTTTTTGTTTTTTTTTTGGATGCAGATCGTATTTTATTCGCTGGGCTAGTTTTTAAATTCCATTTAAAAAAAAAAAAATTTAAATTGGTGCAATTCTTTGGCTCTTACCTTTCCTCACGAATAGGATGGCAACATTTGGTTGGTGTAGTACAGAGAAACCAGCCTTGTTTACATAGCCATCCCATGAGTGGGATGGGGATTCATGTTTGGTTTTTGTTCCCTTTTTCAACTCTGGGGGGGTCATCCCAATGGCTACAGTAAGTGAAAGAGTGCCTTTTCTATTTCCTCTATCCCCCCCATTTATTTTTCTCTCCCTCCACCAACATGCATTTGACTTTCAGAGGAACACGTAGCTCCTACTGTAACATGCTTCATGTCTAGACTGGGTAGTTTCCTAATGCTCTGTAATAAACTACTCTTCAAACAACTTTGTCTTGTTGATCTACTTGTTGTATAAATTACACTTATCAGAGTTTGGGGGGCTTTGTTCAAGTGGTCACAGTGAACAACCGAAATGAACAGTTGAGTCCACACAGAATTACAGCAGATCCCTTAGAGTGTAGGATGAGTCCTCAAACATTAAACTGCTTTGCAGATTCACAAATGTGGTTTGGAATACAATGCTTTAAGGAAATCTGCACTAGGATTATTAGTACAATATACCATAACAGGACATGTCAAAGCAGCAGCTACAGGACTCCAAATACACCCAAGAGACAAAAAGACAAATAAGGACTTGAGTATACTTCAGGTGAATATGAAATGTATGAAGTGTGAAATGGTTCTGATGAGCTAGTTCCTGTAATGATTCAGTAGTGGTTTAAATATTTGAAGCATAGTCACCTGACTATTACTAGTGAATAGACTATTTGAACTCAGCATTTGTTTCCACGCCTCAAACAAAATTATCTGATCCTTTTAACTATGACCCCACAAAGTTGATGAATCGTTAGCACTGTCAACCAAGGTGTTTAAGCTCACACCACACGGACTTAAAAGAAAAAGAATCCCTCCTATGCTGTAATTCCTGTTTGGTTCATCATTCATCAGGCCATCCCTGAGCCAGTCAGGGACAGGCAAAAGGCCATAAAATACCAAAGTCTGCACAAGGGTGGTTAGCTTTGGGTTAACATTAACTCCTTATCAGGGAAGGGATTATTTGGTAACATCTACATTTGACTGCATTTTGTCAAGGTCAAGACAGTCAAAACAAGATTCAATAGTTTTGTTAATCATGTTGCCTCTCGGATCCATTGAAAGAGAAAAGTATCCCAAATCTTTTTAACTGGTTTGACAAATCATCTTTCTTCCAGTCAGTTAGCAGAGTATTGTTGGAACTATTTAGACATGTACCCTTAGTAATTTTTTTTTTTAGTATTTATGCTCTGCGTGACAATGGATAGTCTACATTAACAGATTATTATGGCTGAAGAGTTACAAATTGTTTACTGATTTTATATTCACTCCACTACTTTCACCAGAATGGCTAGGTTATGATTTTTATCTTCAACAAATGACAAAAACTGAAGAGGCAGCTATCAGAATGGATTTGAATAAAGTGTTTTTGTCAGCTGTGTGTCTGACTTGAGGGGGGACAGCTGGAGGGAGGTTACAAGACTACGTGGGGTGAGAAGCAGCTTACATATTGCTCCTTGGTCTGCTCCTGCCCCGGGCACTGTCGGCCACAGCCTCTGATTGTGAGCTGACCCTGCTCTCATTCAGGTTTCAGGTTGTCCTGGCCCCAGGCAGCTGTCCTTGCTTCACTAAAAGGTCAACGTCGTATAATTCCTGACAGGTATATTAGAGACCAAGAGAGCAGCCAGCTAGTTGAACTGAGTCATGTCAATACTAGTAGTTTCTTGGTATTCATATACTGAAGAGCCTCAAAGTTTATCTTGTTTTGAAAAGTCATGGGACTTAAAGATATGTTCTGCTGTAAACGGCGAACTATTGGGTTTAAACATACTGATCTTTGAGAAATTCACTTTTGAACATGTTTTTTTTTTTTTTTTTTTTAAACTCTTGTGACATGTCTGTAGGATAATGAAGATCTTGCTTGTTGAGAGACATGACAACAATCTTTATTGAGGGGAGAATGACAAACAGTAAGGCAATTTAGGTAGGTTTTATGTGTGCACACTCATATTTGATTTGATGATAAAGTGGTTTAATGAATGTAACAGTTGTGACACACAGGGTTTTATAATATTATTCTATGCGGTGAATAACAAAGGAGCAAAGTCTGACCCTGTCACGGCAGCAGGCGGAGGTGCCCCACACTGGGGCTACAGACAACATGTTGTGAACACTATTTCACAACATGTTGTCTTTCTGTTCATTTGAAATTATTGTACTGTGGTTCAGTTTCATGTGGAGGATTCTGCATCATTGCACTTTTCCTCCATTACACTGCAAATTTTCTAGGTCTGGTTTGTCATCTTGGAAAAAAAAATGTTTTCTCTAGTTTTGTCACAGTAATTCAAATAAAGTCAAGATTGTTCTTTTTGTCAGTCTGGGCAACAGTCATCCTGGTAGGCATCCTGGGCATCATATAGTATGCCCCTCTAATTTACATAAGCAGAAAACAGATATAAGTCAGTAGGGTAAGTTGCACAATAGTAATTTGTGTTTCAACGTTTGATAACCCCAATCTGATTTTTAGAAGTGAAGTTGACGTCCTCTGTCTGCCTCCCTGAGTTTTCACCATGTGCTTTAGGTTGATTGGTGACTGTAAAATTGCCCGCTGGCATGAACTTGAAAGAGTGGCGTGGTTGTTTGCCCTGCGATGGACTTGTGACTTGTCATCTTGGATATGTTCCAGCACCCAATGAAAAACAGATGTAGATCAGTGTGACCATTTACAGGTGTGATCGGGCTGAGACCCAGCCTGAGTCGTTCAGAATCCAGAGAGGCATGATGGGAGGAGCTGCTTGCAGTGAGCAGCACATATTGAAACACTAGTAACTATACTGGAGTATTGTTTGCCCGAACAGGTCCCAACATTTAGACAATTTGTGTGAAAGAATTTTTGATTGGATTAGACTATAAGCAGACAACATCATATGAGTGTCAGGTCAAGTGCACCTTGACTTGAATGCAGAGGTTACAGATACAGATACAGCAGGAGCGTTTACTCTTTGACCCAGTATCTCCCTGATGTGATTTAACATCAGTGATTCGCTGTGTACTTACTGACATCACACAAATGAGAGAAACACAATCGGGGCATTGCGTCAGAAACAACAGTAAAAATAAATTGTTGATAGTAAAAGTGAAGTAAACCACACAGAATTACAGCCTGGTCCACATGAGCTAACCTTTAAAATCCCAGAGCCAATATAATTACTTCTGGCTTTTTCAGCTTCTCTCGTTTAAACACCCCTCCACCCAAAAAAAAAAAAAAACAACCCAAAAAACTGAGGTTAATAGTGTGCCAATAGCATAGAAAGTATTTAAACAAACAAAAACGGTTGACAGTGGGGAATTTTGGACTTGTTGAATGATTTTGTTGAAATCTGCAGCGAGCGGATTCCTTTTCTGTCTGATTTCTTTCAGTTTGTTCATCACTCTCTGTCTCTGTCCAATCCTTTTCTCTCACACTATCTCCTGACCCCCATTGAAAAGCCATGACCTCTGAGCCTTGTTCTTCCTGGTTTCTTTCTTCCTGGTAAAAAAACTATTTTTCCTCTTGACTGTCATCTGTGCATTTCAGGTATGGGATTGTTGTGTTCTTCCAATAAGTCGATGTTGTATTTGGGACTGAATAGATCAAACTGAACTGAATTAAACAAAAGCCAGGGTTAATTATTAACAAGAGAAATAAGAGATTGATGACGATTATACTGTATAACCTTTGTAAGAAAAAAAAATCACTAAACCTTTCATTTGCTTCATGTCTGGTTGTTCACAGGTGTTTCTTCACACGTGTCAGAAAGAAGAAAGAAATATGTAGTGAGGCAAGTTTAGGCACTGCACTAATTAGTTTGGACCCTCAGGTGGTGTAACAAAGGTTGTAGAAGTGTGGAAGTCTGCAGATATTGTTCACAGAAGTTTAGGAACACAGGGTCAACAGCCACATTTTTAGAATTGTTGAAGTGATAAGAACATACACCTTGTGCAGGATACAGACCCCAAGAAAGGTGTTTTTTTTTTACATTACCTAATGTGCTGCACTTAATAGTTTGTGAACTTTTACACATTTACAATGATAAATCAGTTACAATGCCTCCGAATTTGGTGACAATAGGCAGCTTTTGTGTCTGTTCTGTTCAAATAAAACTTTGTGATTTTCTCTAAGAAGCCCAACTGATTTTGAAGACCATGTAGATGTGTGTCGAAGCATTTGTTGCATGAATGTGTGAGTGCTGACATCTATGCAGTCATACTTTGCAGTTTTTCTCCAAGATTAGAATAAGAATATGATTTCCCTTATTAGTATTCATGATTTTATATTATTATTCTTAAACTTCAGTGAACACTCATTTGTGAATACTCTTTTGAAACCTGAAATAACGTGGTTTTAGGAAATACCCTCACATCACAACAGTTGCAGTATATGAAGTATTTGAGTAATAATTATGTCGGTTAATACTATCAAAGATAGTGATCTTTTATACAGCAGCTGTGTATTTCCACTACCACGCGAGTCTGGACCAAACTTCTATATTTAACTAAAAGTTGGAGGGGCTTTGCTCGGTCACAGCCTTGAATGGGCAACACCACCCGTCACTGCCACTCCGCTGTAACACTGACTAAAACTTCACAGAAAGTTAGCTCCTACTGTTTCTAGACCATTTCGCAACTCACAAACTTCAAACCTCTGTTAGTAATCAACACAGCACTGCCCCTGCAGTCTGTTGAACTGCCGTTTGAGAGTTATGGCTCATTTTTGCACTGAGATGACGTTCACTGTATGCTTTGTTTTTCCATAACAAAAACAAGCAGGGAGACAATTTCCCACAACAAAGAGATGTACGGGCACCTCCTGTGCTGATTTCTCACATGAGCCCAAACAAACCACTACATAAACCTGACGATATTAGCACGATGCCAGAGACAGACTAAATAATCAAGTGCATGAAAAAGTAACAGCTCATGGCGTCTCCAGTTTTGTCATCAGTGGTCAGAGTGAGAAGGACAGAAATAATCAACTGCCCCAGACGAGGTCAGCTGGGTTGACATGGAGGATTAAATGACAGCTGATGCAATATTTGTTGGTGCTTGCTGTTACCCCACTGTGCATGATCACAATCGGGAAGAAATTGTTTTGTTTGATCATGTTCGAATAAGAATCAAGATGTTATTTATTGCCATTGCTTCAGAAACATTGAGAACATCATTGAGCAGCTTCAGCTGTCCAAAGTAAAAAAAATATATCTGCAGCTTCTTCCATAGGGCAGTAGGGTCCCTCTGTCACTCTCACCACCCACTACAGGTCCTTCCTGTTCTCCACTCTACTACTTGAAATCCACACTCCGGAACAGGAGGCTCTTGATGACTGACTCACAGGAATTAGCGTGAGCAAGCTTCAGCTTTCTGATGAATTTCAGTGTCTTCTGGACCTTCTACATCTGATGAGAGATGTTTTTAAGATGATGTGAACACCAACCTGGCACCCTCTCCACCTCTCGGCTGAATTAGCAGAGTTTTTATTGTGCTTCGGCCTTCTCAGGTCTAATAATTTAGGATTTTATTGATCTGACTTT
Organism: Parablennius parvicornis; assembly: GCA_900302745.1. NCBI lineage: Eukaryota > Metazoa > Chordata > Actinopteri > Blenniiformes > Blenniidae > Parablennius > Parablennius parvicornis. The sequence continues at coordinate 16,295 of OMNM01000829.1, forward strand.
GTTGTGTTGCACAAATATGAGATTTGCTCTCGTACGTTGTTAAACGTCTATCCACATAACATGTTTTATTCATAGAACTGAAGTCAGTTACTCTTGATCAATATT
>OMNM01000829.1:18528-31694 GCA_900302745.1 Parablennius parvicornis
AACCAGCTTCTGACACAGAATTCAAACCATTTACTATTTAGAATTCACTGCATACTGCCGGCCAGGTTTAAAGGTTCAGCTCTCAAAGTGTGATTTGTTTTTGTATGATTTAATCCTCCTTTTGAAAGCTGGCAGCCTGTGAGAGAGAGACAGAAACTGGCATTGGCAAGCAGCAGACTCTCAGCTGAATGCAGTCCTTTGGTGTCTGTGGTCAGCAGCTTGATGTCGTGACCATCACTGCACTTCAGTTATAAGTTTGATTTCAAGCTATTTTATAGTAAAAACTCACGTCCATGTTTTATAATGGTTGAAATGGCCATTTGTTTGTACACAAAGTTGTATATTCATGTCCTTATACAAAACAAATCCACTGTTGCCAAGCACTTCACTGAAAGTTAGAGTGAATAGTTGGCTTAAACTGCTGTTGAGGTACATGGAGGGTGAAAACAGGCCTGCAGAGGTTGACTAATGCTGCCACCTGCTGGGGAAAAGGTGCAAAGCCCTTCCAACAACTGAAGCTGATGTTATGATTTTGTTACCCCAACATTTTAAGTAATCTAAATAATATTTCCGAATAGGAATAAATGGAACCACATATTAATTTCACATTAGATTTGGACATAAAAACATAAAGAATGTATTCACATTGTTCAGGTTCAGATCCACACACAATTGAACAGCAAATTGCTTCTATGTACATATCTATTTATATGTAAAAAAAAAAAAGGGTATTCAAAAAATACTATTGTATCAAAAATAAAAGTCTATCAACAAGTCAAAATAAATAAAAACACTGAACACTACAAAACACAGTTGCCAACACAGCCATGCTGTTTAAAACTTTTCAGCTTTGTAAGAAACAAACAAAAAAAACACTTCTCAGTTGTCACTGATATGAAAATGTTATCTCCGATAGATGAATATTCCTCTGAGAGTATTTTATCAAAAACAACAGCTTAAATCTTTTATATAAAAACTAGATTTTTGTAAACACAAGGAACATGTTGGATGGAGAACTGTTGTAAGGGCTCTCTGACACAATAGCGACTCCAGACACAAACACATCTAAAAATGCAAATAAAAGATCATTGATATTGTGAATCAAGACTATTGGCGCTACTTACTCAGCCCTACTCGACTCGACTGGCACCACCTTTGACGCATTTCCATCACGTGTTAGTACCATGTACCCGCACGGCCAAGTTTCCAAGTGAGCTGAGGCGATCAGACAATGTGACATCGTCGCTGATTGGCCAACGCATGATGACACAGATGAGTCAGGAGGGCACCTCATTCACCCCGCCATTTTTCAAACCTGGCCACAACAAGAACTCTCACAAACAGAGATAGAGACACAGAAATAAACCCTGTGAAGCAGTGCAGCCATTTTTTTGTCGGGACCTGCTGTGAGTAACGGGGCGTCTCTGAGCCACGGATACCACCGCTGTTTCGGATTGACCGGTTTCGCTGTTAACCGGCGACCGGCTTTCTCGAACATCCCTTGTCATAGTAAACGTTAAAAACCCGCCGAAAATTGTAGCTGTGCTGGTGAACGCAGTTTCGCAGTATTTCCATTAAAGTTTAAAGGATCACACCTTTTGTTTGACTTATTTTAACATCAGCTGCTACTAATGGCTTGTGGCAGAAGTCACCAGTTAACAGGGGCACCATTGAAACCGTTTTCTGTAACAATAAAAATATAAAAATATATACTATTTACTTTATTATTTAAGCTCATATTCAATGCATGTTCGCTCCGCATCAGGAGATACAGATTCTGTCGGGGGGTGATTACTTGTGGACAGCGGGGAAAAGCTCTGATGACTTCGCCCGTGCCACAGTGGCTCTATATTGTAATGGAAAACAAACAAAACTGAGTCGAGTAGAGCTGAGTAGGTACTAGTGGAAAAACGCCCTAAGATGCAAGATGTAATAAACATGAACTTGATAGTCGACTCACTACATCAAACTGCTTTTCCCTTCACTCTAACTTCACATTAGAGCTGCGTTCACAGTCACTGTACATGTTCTCAGTGGACTCGTTTTGCCCTGAACACAGCGGCGGTGTTTCGGAGAAGCACAGAACTGAATTTGAGCCATTGCTCTTTTTAGTACACATGTCCTCAGTCACTATAATCTGTAAGATGAAAACATCTCTCATCGTTTGTCTCGTCGTTTGTCAATTTCTTTTTGAATACGAGCCTCCAAAGCTGCCCTCATGGCTGCGTTCAGGATGTTCTTCTCTGCAACTCGATCCACCACCTTCTCTGGCTTATCCTCCTTAGGAAGCACAGAGAGAATTAAAGAATTAAAGAAATAAGCAAAGGCAAACAACCAAATGTTTAAACAGCAGAATGTGTATTTACCTTGTGCACAATGAAGGATGTAACAGCACCAGAGTCTGCCTGATAGTCAAGCCAGAAGAGTTCAGTCCCCTGAATCTCCGTCTCCGTGCTTGACCCGCTGTCGTTCCACTCTTCAGCGTCCGCACCAGCCCCTGGCTCTGATCCATCTACAAGATGAGCACACACAGGCATTATTCTCACTCGTAGGCAGCCTACAATCATCAGCAGAAGGTTTAAGAGAGAGAACATGGATCTTACGTCTTCTTCGCGGATGATACACTTGGATGTCAGGCCGACGTGGTCTCCTAGGAGTTGTCGTGTGCCTCCGCCGCTGCTGTTCTTTGGCTTGTTTCACTTCTTTGTCGTAATCGTCTCTTTAAAGAAAAACAAAGTGTCATGCTTGAACAAACAAAACATGACAGATGTTCAGAGGGATGGTTGGTTTGGAAAGCACCTATCACAATGGTTATGTTTGCAATGACATAAATTCAGTTCTCCACATGAAATCAAAGCTCGGATGAACGTTTCTTCATACCAACATATCTTTTATTTATTGTAGAAATGGCATGATAAAAATGAATATTCATAGGTTGATGTCAATTAGCTTTACTGAAATAAATTTCTAGAACCAAATTCTCTCAACTCAAGCCATTGTTCTGCAATCTCTGTTTAAGACACAGAAAATTCACTACATAGGTCTACCCGATACTCACACCTGGAGTTATCTGAATAATACAACTTACATTATTGGAACTAACTTGAAACACACAATTATGGTATGCAAATACAACATGTGATGATTAAAACTAGAAAACAGGCAACAAATGTAGAATCATTGCCTTAGGTAGAACGCTCCATCAACTGCTTGAGGGTTATATTAAAAGAAAAAGATCAAATTTAATTTGCATGAACTAGATAAAACAGATAAGCGAGATGAGTGTTGTACCTGAGAACTGACTGGACTCTAATCAATCTACCAATCTATGAACTGTAGACTGCTGATTTTACTCTGCATATAGCATATGTTTCACATATTTAAAGAAGTAATGTAACTTGTTTCTTTAAATAAAAAATCCACTTCTTCAAGGACACAATCTCAACAAAGTCATGAGTGAAGCAGCACCTTAGACACCCATGGTACTGTACCTTCATGTTAAAAACACTTTTTAATATAGTTTGCTGAAAAAACGTGTGAAGTCACACGGAAGTGACCTTGACTTTTGAGTAGTACACTATGGATATATTTACAAATGTTGCAAGTTAACACTTGACCTCAAGGCTTCTATATACTGCATTGACAAATGTTGGATACTTGAGATTGTAATGACCTTGACTTTAGGCCACTGAAGCATAATCTGTTTACCTTGGAGTGAGAGTTAAGTGTGCAAAGTTTTAAGACATTTCCACGGGTTGTTCAGGAGATATGTTTAAAGAATGTCGATTGTCATGGTCAACTTGACCTTTTCTGAGATTGAATCAACTCTTAATATTAAGGTGAAGGTCAATTGAGAAAAAGAATGATGAAGGACTTAAAGCTTCTGACCCAAAGCTATTTTTGAGTAGTGGCATGATAATGTTAGAGAAAACACAGTCAAATACAAAAGAGCAGATGATTCGCCACATATACCCTCCTCCCAAACAGACAAAAGGATTTCCAAAACGACCACACATCCATGTTAAAAGGTGCACCAAGCAAAATCTGCGGAATACATCTCAGCAAGGACAAGAGCATTATCCCCCCCAAAAAACAAAGAAGCACTAAATAACTACAATGAAAAAACTGTAATGTATTTTTATGTGTAAAATTCACTGTAGATGCTGGAGCGAAATTGTAAAATGATTATCACTACAGATGGCTGTGAAATGTTGGTGTTTTTGAGCATAGATTATCTTTCTATGTTTGCAAACACTATTTCTTAAGTTCTTTATAGAGTTTAGTGCCGTCAATGATGACAACTTATGATGTATGTTAAGAGATCGTGTGACATGCTTATGATAATGAAGGTAATATAGTTAAAGCATATATTTGTAAACATTGTCAAAGAGGAATATCTACCGATGCATATATAACTATATAACTATTAAAGTGTTAACTAGATTAGTCAGTAAAGTCACTTTCAGTGTAGGAGCAGCCCATGGCCTTGTTATAGTATAACCCGAGATCTCTTTTCAACAATATGCCAAGCTGCATTCATATTTTTGTGGTTTGTTAAACGCAGTAGCATTGCACACTGAATCACCTCATGTCTGCAGGTCAAATCTCTCGTTTGTTTTTACTGTAAACAGTATGTGTTACCTGCTAGCGATAGCTAACAGTAAGAAGTCCAGGAAATCACCTCGCAATCTGGTTCCTCCGGATATGGTGCAGGAAGCCGTGGCTCATGTCCAAACGGCCTCCGCGTTTGTATTTCAGCTCATGAACCCCGTCCTCTTTTAAAATATCCATTGCAGTGAACGGGTTGGATACAGAGAGTGAATTTGTGAACAAATGAGCCGAAAAAAAGTCAATCTCAGCGTGTGTACCGACAAAAAGCTACATGGCTAGCTAACGGTAAACTGTGGTTCCATTCCAATGCTCCCGGAGTTTTAATACTTGTAATCACAATAAATACCAGTATTTGAAGTAGATCGTTATAATATATAGAAACTGGAGTATCTTTCAATGAAGAGTGCACGTCAAGAGGATAAACATATGCACTCTGATGGAGTTAAACTACAGATCAATGATTGATGTGGTCAGCTGTACCACTCCGTGATAGTTTTTAGTCTGCCATTCGGCAGCAGCCGTGACGTTACCACCGTGATACCGCCGCGACTTTGGAAGCACTCGGTTTTTGAACCATTCAGCTCTTTAATATAACTTCATTTGTGTATTTCCCCCGTCGTTTTATCATCAAAGCAACGATTGCAATGGTTTCTGTAAAACGAGAACGAGAGATTGATTTGGACGACGACGATAACGACGATGGAGGTATGTTCAACTGACTTATCGTCACTTCTACGTTTTATTCGGCTGTAGCTTTGTGCTAACAGCCGCCTGTGCGCTCGATATATGACACGGGCTCGTCCGGTTTGACAAGCGGGTTGCCACTTATCGCTTCACTTAAAGTTGACCGCCCCTCCAAAGCAACCTGCGTGTGGAAAACATGGTGTCCTCAGCGAGCTACGCTAAGCTAGCTAACATGTATTGCTAACTCACGTTTAACTAGAAAACCGAAGCCATAAATCCTATTTTAATGGATCATTGTATGTTGTAGTGGCAAGAAAAAAAGGACGTGGCCGAGTAGTAGAAGACCGAAGAAGCCGCCACTGCCCTTATCTTGACACCATAAACAGGCAAGTTACAGTATAAGCTTACTGTATTAATATAAGTGTCACTTTCATCCTCTCTCCCGCATCCTGATTAATTTTTTTTGTTTGTCTTTCAGGAGTGTTTTGGACTTTGACTTTGAGAAGCTCTGCTCTATCTCTCTTTCACACATCAACGTATACGCCTGCCTCATATGTGGGAAATACTTCCAAGGTAGGCAGATTATTTGAAGTTATGCACTATGGTTTGTTTTTGGGGTTCACTCATGCACATTTTCCTGCAGGTAGAGGCTTAAAGTCTCATGCATACACTCACAGTGTGCAGTTCACCCATCATGTGTTCCTCAATCTGCACACGCTGAAGTTTTACTGTCTGCCTGATAATTATGAGATCATTGACTCTTCTCTGGAAGACATCACCGTAAGTAAAGCAGTTCTTTCAGTGTTTTTCTGTGCCTTTTTGATTGTAATAGATTATATTTTCAGCATATGATGTGAGATCAAATATAAATCTCATCATGACTATCATGACAGTAAGCATATTGGGTAAATTAGAACCTTATCCTATAAATCACTATGTATGGTTGTAAGTGAGGTCAGTGTACAAAGATTTATTGTAAGTAATGTTTATTCCCTGTGTCAAAGGTGTCAGTTGCACACAAGTAAATTAAAAGTCAGTTTAGCTGACCGTAGTGACCCTTCTGGGTCATATATAATTATGTGTTCAAAATTATATACTTATTCAACATATGAATCTGTTAATTGAGGCACCACCAAAGAAAAGTCCTTGTAAATGCATTAAAGGTTGTGTTTTAATTTAATTGTTTTCTTTTACAGTATGTGCTCAAGCCAACTTTCACCAAGCAGCACATTGCTGGGCTGGACAAGCAGGGTAAACTTTACAGAGCGTATGATGGTACAACTTACCTGCCAGGCATTGTTGGGCTTAACAACATCAAAGCCAATGACTATGCCAACGTGGTGTTACAGGTATGAGGCCCTGCCATTGTTACAGAGACTTTCAATGATATCAACCACTTCAACAGTTTCCTCTTTTTTACAGGCTTTCTCCAATGTGCCACCTTTGCGAAACTATTTCCTGGAGGAAGAAAACTACAGAGGAATCCGCAGACCACCGGGAGATATTATGTTTCTGTTGGTGCAGAGGTTTGGTGAGCTGATGCGCAAACTTTGGAATCCGAGAAACTTCAAGGCCCACGTGTCTCCCCATGAGATGCTGCAGGCAGTGGTGCTGTGCAGCAAGAAGAACTTCCAAATTACCAAGCAAGGTAAGCTTTTAGATATCCAGAAGAGTGTGAGTGTGGTTCTAGATATGTAGCATGTGCAGGAGACGTCTTCATAATGTTGATTGATTCTTCTCTGTATTTTAGGTGATGCTGTGGACTTTATGACGTGGTTCCTGAATGCTCTTCATGGCGCTCTCGGAGGAACAAAGAAAAAGCCATGTGAGTGCTCAAAAGATCAGTGTTTTGATTCAAAATGATTAACTTTAATAAATATAGATTTGGTATTTATTGCAGTACTTAAAGAAAAGCATGCAATAATGAGAAATGTTAAATCTGATACGTTGTTAAACTGCTCTTTCTTTCTATCCTCACAGCGATCATCACGAAAGCGTTTCAGGGCTCCATGCGGATCTTCTCCAAGAAGCTTCCTCACCCAGATTTAGTGAGTTTCATGCTTCATAATCACTCATTCACTCATCTCCAGTATACATAGGTGTGAGAAGAAAAACAACTTACAAAAGTCAGAAACCATGTTTTGTATTTCTGCACCTTGTTAACTGTCACCATGTGATTTTATAGTCTTTTTAAAAAAAAATAATTTTTACTAATTTGTGTTTTTTTATTTTTATTTCAGCTACCAGAGGAGAAAGAGGCATTGCTTGTGACAGAGGAATACCAGGAGCAGATGTCTGAGTCTACCTTCCTCTTTTTGACACTTGACCTCCCCACGGCGCCACTGTACAAGGATGAAAAGGAGCAGCTAATTATCCCTCAGGTCCCCCTCTTCAACATCCTGGGGAAGTTCAATGGCAGCACAGAGAAGGTATAATTCCTCCACATGTCACCGTGACACTTCTAGGCAGAATGAAGGAAAAATAACATGCTTTAGGGGTCATATTTGACGTAGAATTAAATCCCTACAAAAACCTGTAATTAAGAGTTTGATCTGAGAGCCACACTGTTAAAAATAATGTGAAGTCACCATGTGCACGTTTGTGTCTCATTTACTTTCAGGAATACAAAACCTACAAGGAGAATTTTCTCAAAAGGTTCCAGTTGACCAAACTGCCTCCCTACCTCATCTTTTGCATCAAAAGATTCACCAAGAACAACTTCTTTGTGGAGAAGAATCCCACAATCGTCAACTTTCCAATCACGTAAGTGTTCATATCCAATAAGAGTAAATATGAATGGCAATAATAAAATTTAATTGTCCTTATTATTGCATTACATGACTCTATTTCTGTGATTACTTGCAGGAATGTGGACCTCCGTGAGTACTTGACAGAAGAAGCTCAAGCTACAGAGAAAAACACAACATACGACCTTGTTGCAAACGTAGTGCATGATGGGAAGCCCACAGAAGGGGCATACAGAATACATGTTCTGCACCACGTAAGTTATTCACGGGGCATCGCAAACCAAACAATTGATGAATAGATGTATAATGTCTTTCTAAACAAACCCTGGTGATGAGTAACTGCAATGACTCTGTTCGATCAGGGGACTGGGAAGTGGTACGAGATGCAGGACTTGCAGGTGACAGACATCCTCCCTCAGATGATCACGCTGTCAGAGGCTTACATTCAGGCAAGTCTTTAGCGAAATGTTCATGTTGTGAATCTCGTCTGTACAACATCAGACTGGGTGAAGCACCCTCTCTGTTGTCATGCAGTAGTGCCATATAACAGATAGGTGGTGCTCTAGAGGCGCAAGGGAAGTGAGCTTGTAAGCTGAAGTTTTTCTTCTGTTTTACCTTCACTTCACTGGCTACTGGTTCATTTTAGATTCCATTTTAAGATTGTTTTATGTGAGATTTTGAAGTTGCAGCATATGGAGCTACACATTAGAGAGGCTTCTGTCTAATTTTAAATAAAGATTTAAAACCTACCTTGTCTTCTTGACTTTTAACATGATGTGACATTTTAATTTTATGTGTCTCCTGTGTTTTGTGTATGTGTTTCAACCTGTGGGCCCAGTTATGTTTGACTCCCTTGATTTTGGATGTGTTAAGTCAATAAGTTTAAAGTTGTTGAAACCTGAATCAAGCATCACAGTTTTCAGAATTAAAAGATTGTCATCAATACTAAAAAGAATTATGTCCAAATGTGAACTTCATCAGGACTCTTATGTAACCTGTATGTTTTTTTTATCCCTCACAGATCTGGAAGCGACAAGAGAGTCCCAATGACACAAACAACCACATAGGCGTGTAAGTGAGTTGGAGTATTCCTGGATGTGGATGAGCAAAACTTTCGTCATTGTTTTGGACTTACGATGGGTATTCAAGGTGAATTTATACAATCGACTATTGAGAGTGGCAAGAGAGCATCTGGACATTCTTTACAGCTCCCCAAAAAAAATTAATACATGTAAATGTTGACATGTTTTCTTCACAGTTTTATGTTTTTAATATGTTGAAATTTCTTAATAAATCAAGTGTAGTCCACAGATCTGTCTGCATGTCACATTTGAAAAACACAACATTGATTTGAAATAGTTTCAGAAGTTTTATTGATATGTGGCCATTTGAATCCAGGATTGTCGTCAGAAGTAGAAGAAGAATAGAGCAGGTGAAGTAGCTCTCTGGTGTTATTCAAAGTGGTGTTAAAATGCCTTTAAGATATAGTCTGAAAGCGTAATCGTATGGCTTCTACATGTTTTCACATTCATAATGCGTCTGCACTAATAATCATAACAATGTTCGCAAATCACAGCAGAAACGGACATTTCAGACTGAAGCCCAGCCTCAGTTTTGTGACACTTCATGCAAACTAAGTACTTCATCACAGATTCATGAACATCAACAAAAGCAAGTAAAACTGATCATTTACGTGGAAACTAAGTAGCTTGTCAGTGCATTACATTTAAAAAATATTGTTGCTTGTTGGCAGAAACTTCCATTTGGAGAAAGTGGGTCGTCGTATTCTCCTTGTTTGAGAGCTGCAGTCGACTTGGCGTAGCAGTTCACACATTCTTCTTCCACACGTGTCTCTCACAGAAGGCCTGATTCTGCAGATTAAACAGATAAACTGTACCAGATAGTATATGATTGAGCCTTGAAAACATGTTGTAGTATTTAGTTTTTCTTTTCAACTGCCGCTGCTGTTCGTAACAAAGTATGATAGTACCAATTGTAAAGTTGAAATTTAGTATCCCTACAATACTAATCTATGCTGGATTGTACATGAGGCAATGTAGTTATAATAAGGGCATTATTCTGTAGAGAAATGTCCAAGGCTGAATCTGGGAGTCTCCGTTCATATGCAGCAGTGCGTTTTAAATTGTTTAAAAGTGAGTGTTTTTACAAAGAATCCCAATATAGAAACCAATAGAAGGCCATTAAAGGAGATTTGTTTTAAAGATATTACACAAGTTGCATGTGGCACTAGAAGTGATAATGAATTTCCCTTACGCCACATTTCTGAGCCGTTTTGATGTCCTTGCACCAGTAGCTTGGTCCCCAAGTACAACGATTCTCTCCCAGCAGCTCCACCTTCTTTGAGGCGATGCACAGATCAACTTTCTGCAGCACAGTTGATGCAGGAAGCACACGTTCATGAGTTGTTAATGGCCACACTGCATTCACATTTTGTGGGTGTTGTGTAGACTCGACTCGAGTGGGACGCAATGCTGAAAACTAATGTCAGTTATGTGATGATTACAACACTGCTGAAGGTTTCTAGTGTATTTTGAAGTAGATATATTGAAACTGTGACTACTAAACAACACGTTACTGAGTTGTAACTCTGTCTGAAGCATTGGTTAAATTTTCAATGTTGTCCTTTGATTAGAAATGACCCATTGCATCCATTCTTACTTCACAAACATGTGGAACATCCATCTGGTTTCCCAAAACCTTCTGCAGCTGTGAGCCATAGATTCTGGTGAAAGCGTCACACTAAAACACAGTGAAAATGATTTCACGTTAATACAGTCTTCTGTAATGATGCCTGATTTGAATCCTTAGTTAAAAACAAAACAAAAATGGGCTGATGTGATATAGAAGATTCACATACTAATAAATTCAATATAACAACCAGAGAGCCTATTAATACAGTTCAGACATGGACAAAATAATATTACAGTGTCAGACCTTGGGGATGGCATGTGGGTGAAGGTTGCAAACAGAGTGCAGGAAGGCGGAAGTCCGAGATTCCGAGGCGTTGAGACCGAAGTGCAGTCGACTAAGCATAGCCAGGGTGCGACAAGACTCGCAGTCCGAGGGCGCGATCACCTCTTTGAATAAAAAAAATTAACCAGACTTTGTGACACTGATGAACAGTAAGCATCCAGTTTAATCTCGAGGCAAAACAGGCCGAGACTCACCAGGAACAGGCTGCTCCTTAAACAAGCAGAGGTGCAAAAGAGTGCATATGGTGTGAGGAGCAGCGGAAGATAAAAGAAACTCCACGATCTCCACACCGTATTTGTCAACAAAATCATCACATTGGTCTTTATAGCTTTTTGGTACGAGACCACAGACTTCTCCCATAATCTTCTTCAAAGTGTCCTGCAGGGCAAGGAGGAGGAGATGAAGCCAGTTACACTATGAAGGCTTGTGTTCCTGTGGCGATGCAACAAAATGAAAGGATTTACTTCTGTCATGTTTTGAGGCAGCAGAGTCTCCAGCTTCTTTATGACGAACAAGCACAAGGTGCAAACTGGGTTGAATTGCTCCTACAGAATGAGGAAATGGTTAAACAAAGGATCACTTCATTTTTACTTTATATTTCACTTCTGCTCTCTCAGACTGACCTTAGTTTCAGAAGCAAGTGCAGAGCTGGATTTGGCTTGATCGGTCACAGAGTGGAGAAGTTTCTGCTTTTTCTCTTTTCCCAAAGCACAAAGTCCAAAAGCCTCACAGGTCTCTCGTGGTTTCTACAAAGAAACAAAACCTCTTTTTCTTTAGATGTGTTGAAGGACTGAAGTGTTATTTGTTGTATGATGAGACATCTAAACAAGGTGAACTCACCAGGTTTGTAGATGCTTGCACAACCTTTGGAAGGTAAGTTTTCACCTGAGCCTCACACTCGTGTGCCTGCTCTTTGGGAAGGCGATGGCACAAAGCATGCAAGGCTTTGTATACAGTCTCCTGTGAATGCACAGTAGTTAGCTCTTTATTTTGTAGAAAGCAATGTCTGAGTGTCTGTGTTTTTTTTTTCCACGTCAGGCTCAATTTAACAAATTTTGTGCCCATGCAAAATTGTAAGTTGGTGTGACTTCTGGTTTCTTTATCACCCAGCCCATAAATGCAGCTGAAAGTATAAAAAACAGAAGTGAAAGTAGGTGGAAACTGATCAGTGGGTTGCTTACCTTAGTGTCGCTGCTGGAAATCATGTTAGTGGACAGCTGAATGATCTGACTGCATTCTGGACAGATATCCACTGTCTAACCAAGAGGGAAGAACACATGTATAACATTTTATTATTACAAGGTATGAACAGTACGACTGGAGTGCAAGGGAATCGCACATACAGTGTGTGGGTATGTGTTCTATCAAGACTTACCAGATATTTCTGTCTGATTAATGACACGGGATCGATGATGAGCCTGGAGAAGCCTTCAGTGACAACACCCAGACGTGAAACAGAAATGATACAAAGACTTATACATATATATAGACATATAAATAACAGGAGCCAATAATCCATTTTTTGAGGACTTGTTAGAATCGTGTTAGTTCGTTTTTGTTTTTCAAATAATTTCGCTGTGATTCTCCGAGATCCCGAGTTTAGATTAGCTGTAACGTTCATTGATCCCAATCAATGACGACAGGTTTAATGGCGACAGACTCAGAAGATGCTGACATAATAAATGAACCTTCATACCGGACCAAAAAGACACGGTCAAGATCAGCAGGACAAACCCCGAGGCTGCCATGTCTTCAGGGAGCAGAGGACGGAAATTAAGCGCAGATGATCCTCGGAAAGAAACAAACAGCAGTGTTATTGTTGTCTTAACCGTTCCGGAAACGCAGATTGAACGTCTCAGCCTATCAGAGCTTTAAGGCACTGCGCATGCGCACTTAATGCCGCATCAACATAAATCCTCTGCTGTATTTCACATGACGTATTGGTGTGTGTGTGTGTGTGTGTGTGTGTGTGTGTGTGTGTGTGTGGGGGTGTAATAGTCAAAATGTCAAAGGCTCATGTTGAGATGACACTCGACCTGAGAACAAGATTGACAACATGTTCGGCTCCCAGTGAAACTGGTGACACAATTTTGGCCATGAAGGGGCACATCTACATAATTTATAGTACAC
>OMNM01000830.1:7999-21028 GCA_900302745.1 Parablennius parvicornis
ACAAATGATCAAGCCCCTCCCCTCTGACTGTAGCATCTTCACAATCTCTTCTTGAAATCTTATGTATGTTCCACCATCGCACACTTGACTGTGTTAACTTCCCCTCTATAAAGAGCAGTACTCAGTGTGTGTGTGTGTGTGTGTGTGTGTGTGTGTGCGCGTGCGTGCGTGCGTGCGTGCGTGTGTAACAGTGGCATCACTCCGAATCCTCCTGAAACTGGCTGAGTAAATACTCCCTCCCGTCACACACCTTTGCCCTTGCGGGAGCTGAAGCAGCCGCCCTTCTGGCTGGAGGGGGCGGGGCCCTGGTTGATGGGCGCGGTCTCCTGGTAGCGCTCACAGCCGGGTATTTCACGGTGCACATGATAGGACAAGTTCCTCAGCAGACACACGCTATTCTCTATCAACTGCAGAAGCAAAGGTTAAAAATTACAAACCTCATTTCTCATATTTGAGCTTTAAATAACATCAGTAGCTGTTCCTCTTTTCTTAACCAGAGCCCAATTTCTGATACAAAAGTGCTGAAAAAAAAAGTACTTTTCAATAATATTCCTATTTTTTTGAGACAATTCAACAGACCACCTTCCTGTTAGTTGATGTAGAATCTTTAATCAAGCAAGAATAAGTGAACTTTCAATCTTGACCGATCAGAAGTTCAAACACTTCGAGCGGTCCGACCTGCTTTCACTCACCTTATTGTCCACGTCTTTAAGGTCGATCTGGGACTGGACGATGTACATGAGTGAGTCGACCAACCCTGTGCACTCTCTCAGCTTCCTCCTGGCCTCGCTTCGCTCCGAACTCACATTTCTTGAGTGGAGAAAAGAGAACAAAGCGCAGATTAGCGAGGCAGCTGAGGGGTGAAAAGGAAAGGATGAAAGTGGTGTTGAATCTTGCGGATTACAAAGAGTGCAAAGTTGGTTGAGATCAAATTGCATCTCTGGACTCAGCCCCACTTAAGAGATCAAACCGAACCGGATGGATAGAAAACTGAGACCCAGGAGAATGACGTAGGAGGGATCAAATAAAGAGAAACTCTGTGGTGTCGTGACAGACACTCCCTCTCAAGAAGGTACCGGTGACACTTTGCTTCATGCAGCAGGGGGTGCTCATCCCCCCCCCCCTTCAGATCAGGAGGCTTATTCATATGCTGCAGAGGGCAAACATTTGATAATAATAACCCCGAAAAATGCAGACTAAACTAAATCAGGACTGCAGCACCAGGGAGATAGAGAGAGAGACCCAGTTTCCAAAAAGAAAGAACTTTAACTCTGTAGGGTGGAGTTCCTGCCGGTAAATCTTCAGGAGGAGAGGAAAATAACAAAGCAGGAACTTTCTGCTGATCAGAGGATGACGGATTAATCAGTGATGGACACTTTCTGTTTCCACCGACCTTTGGTATGAAGTCACAGCCGATTCGCTGGGTGGGTAAATAGTGTTAAGTTCATTTGGATGCTTCCTGGGGCCATATACTTAACTGCCATCTGCTGTGCGCCGTGTCACACCACTTTATATTACATCGTACATCTTTAACCAGAAATCAATAACACACATCCTGGAGGAGGCCAACATTATTCCGAAAACTCCTCCAAACATTCAGCAACATTACAAGAAAATACTTCTCAACTTGGACACAGAAACGTCAAGACATATTTCTTTTACATTTTGTAATAAAAGATGGTAGAAAAAATTTGGAAACTTGCTTTTGGCAGAATATTTATTGTGTTTATTTCCTTTTAAATTGTGCCACATTTGTCAGGAATGCACATGTCATTTATTCTGCTATTGACTCTTGTTTTTGTGTTATTTTCAATGTTTATATATAACCCATCTGAGTGGATAATCAAAGTACAAAGAAAAACGGTTTCCTACATTTCCTGTTAATTGGGAGTTCAGTTAGGAGAGGATATATAATTCTGTTCTGCTGCTCATCGCACAAATGCAGATTTCCTAATAATGTCATACCTTCAAAAGAATAAGAAACTTTTAAAATGGTTTGAGATTTTATTGCCAAGAAGCGTCAATCCAACAAAAGAAAATCATTTGCTTACTTAATTTTTTGCCGAGATTAGATTTAAATACAGTAAATATTGCTGCGCATTAACAAATCTATCTCAACTGTCACAGAGGTTGAAGCTACTTTACCAACAAACTGGACATAAATGTACATATTTGATGCAGCTCGTTAGACTGACTGGGGTTGAGCTTGTGCACATTTTTCTCCTCAGGAATTCGGGTTCAACTTATTCACACGTACTTCTCTAACAAGTGCGAGTGAACGCTGTAATTAACCGTGTGGTCGAGGGGAATGTATAGATAAGACCACAGCAATCCAGAACACACTGTTTACACGGTGTAAGTCAATGCCCCACTGTCCTCTGCTCGCCCCCTCCCTGGAAATTCTCAAATTATCTCCCTGCGCCGCTCGTGGTTTCTCATAGCTACTCTACACAGGCGAATCTCATCAGTTAATCCCCGCTGTGCCACGGATAGCAAGAATGCTCCCAAGTTATTCTGCAAAGAGTTTCTATCGTTGATAAATATCAAACGAGGAGCTTTTGGTTTTCGCTGCTTCAAGTAAAAAGACCACTGTGTATTATTTTAAAGACTGTATCTTTGCTCTAAGATGCACACTCTGCTCTTCTGCTCTGTTGACTTGTGGCTGCTTCCTTCCTCCCTCATCCGTCCCACTGCTGTGTCAATCTGTTGAGCTGGCGACCTTCCACTTTTATTAACCTCCTTCCTTTCTTATCATCAGCAGCAGCAGCCTCGCAGCTCTGATCTGCCTCCACCTTTACTCCTGTTGGTCTGTACCTGAGGCACCCCGCTGTGTTGGTGAGGGCCGTCTCCCATTCGAGATGCCGTGGCTTGCAGTTCTCTTCCCTGCCTCCCGCTCCGTTGCTCCCTCGCTCCCAGCCCGAGTGGGGCACCATTACCTCGTCGGAGAGGGCATGCAGCGCGTGGTCCACGATCTCCATTTTCACGGAGTCATGAGACGACAGGTTCCACAGCGTTGCTGAGAGAAAAACACAAAACATTCACCTTAATAAGACCACAAGCTGTGCTCTGTGTTAGCATGCCTGGCCAACAAGACACTCTAACATTCCGTCAAATCATTATTAAAAAAAACCCAAAATAATGACAGACGGACCAATTTCCACCAACATACAAGTCTCAGACCTCCCTCTGATTTCTGCCGTGCTGCCAAGAGGGTCTGTCCATTTGTATTAAATCATTTCCTAGGTCCTTAAGGTTGACCAGTGTTGGAAGTAATGGTTAACTCAGGCCCTATTTACACATTTTCATGTGAAAACTAAAAACACTCCAACTCTGTCGCAGTGCAGACAGCAGAAAAGCTGCTACTGGTCATGCACACTACGGCCATAGATAATAATTCTGCACATGCTCAGTAGATGGACAATAACAACAATGGCAGCCTCCAGAGTGCCATGACTCCCAGTCCGAATTCTCCTGCGACTTGGCAGTTATATAGTCGAGTCACTTTGAATATCAATACAACTTCATCGTCTGTCCATTCGAATGTTTGTGTGCTCCCACTGTTAATGTATATAGCCTTTGGTTGTCTTTCATTACAAAAACAAACTCTAGTGGACCAAGATTAAAACTACATCATTTTCAGCATTTCTGCCATTGATGTGTAAATGCAAAACCTTTCTGAAACAAAAACACAAAAATTATGTATATTACCTTCAATTACTTGTTTAAAAGTTACACACCTCTGAAAATGAGGTTCACAAATAGCAGAACAATCTAATAAAAAAAAAACAAAAAAAAAAACGCCAGAGCCAGAAGTAAAAGAAATCTAAAAATTGAGATAATAAAGCTATGGTATATAACAAATTAAATAGATTAGATAAAACACACAGAAAAAAATTTAAACTAACCACATCTAACAGGCAAATCAGGATAATTATTCAAAATATATTGACCTGAAAATGTGCACAAGCACAATTAAAGTGATATGTAGTTAAAATAATCAATAACTTGGAGGTTTACAAAGAGCCTTGATAGATGAAGCAAATTTATTAAAATAAAATGTATTAAATAATAGTTTTCAGTCATAAAGAGAATTAGAAACTGATCCCGAACTTTTTAAACAGTAATGAAGCATACAGAATAACTTCAACACATTGAAAACGCTCAGACAGTGCAACTAACTACATAAGAGTCAAACATTTAAAACAAACGTGGGAGGGTTGTATATGAAGTGCTAAGAGTTTTCAGGCGACTCTCACCTGTGATGATGTCGGTCAGGTCCTGGTCACGAATCTTCCTCAGCAGCCGGATCAGAGCCGGCACTCCATCACAGTTCTTGATGGCAATTTTATTGTCTGGATCTTTGCCATACGAGATGTTCTTCAGTGCTCCGCAGGCCGCGTAGTGCACCTACAACGCAGAGGCAATAACAGCTTAATGAGCCATTAGTTGTGATGGAGTATCACTTAAGAGGAGCATTGATTCGGCGGGCAGGGCTTCAGCGTTGTATCGGTGGAAACTGCGTGGAGCTTCTGGGGCTCCCAGACTGTTTGTTCCCACTCGGTGCTCCGGCTGCGCTGCCAGTACGAGTCATTACAGTGATTACTGCAAACCAGTCGGCCACTTTTTCTCATATCACTTCACTTTGAAAATGTTCATTTCTAAACTAACTCAGAGACAGAACGGCGCGCTGAAGAGCAAGTAATGACAACTCAAGGAGCTTCTCTGCTTTTGGCAGTGGAATGTACGATGTGGTCCGTCTGGTAATTCTCAGACAAACATCAGCAAAACTTTTTTGCCACAGCTGAGCCTAAATGAAAGGGAGCTGTAGGGGGGGAAAAAAAAAAAAAAAAAAAAAACAGCCACAGAAAATCTGTTTTTAGCACATGAATGTTGACCTCCAAGATTTGACCAAGACAGCTCAAACACGTAATGCTTATTTTTGCTCCCGGTAGCTCTGTATTAGGAGAAAGTTTGAAGTTCACTTGCAAGTACAGCTCGGCGGCGGCCAACGACCTGTTCCCGGATTATGTAAAGAATACGCTGCAAACTTCAGCCGCACTTCGTGTTCTGCTGCAGCTGAACCACAACATCGTCTCCAGAACAGTAAAGAAGCGACCGGGAGGGGAAACAAAGCAAACTGACCTCTCTGTTGGGGTTGTCTAGCATCGAAACCAGCGCTGGTATCCCCTTCATACGACGTACATCAGTCTTCACCTGGAAGAAGGAGGATGGCCATGAGCCAAGACTTTAACCCTTTAAATTCTAAATGAACATAATCTCTCTACATTTTAATTTTGGAGAGAAAATGTAAAACTCCTTCATAAAAAGTTAAACATGACACATTAGGAATGGAATTTTCCCACCATGCAGCTTCACCTGTCATGTTTGTTTTTCAGCTGATCATTTAATGCTTAATAGTATTTCATATAATTTCCCTCATGAGAAATATATCTATCCATCTTGCTTTTTTGATATTATGTTACAATTGTCTTTCTTCTGCAGAAAACAAGCAACACATTTAGTTTGATAAGATACTATTTGCCATTTCCTAAAACTACAGAAAAATGTAACAAAGAATTCATATTCGCAGAATTAGCTGTTGGAAACAGATGAGCAAATATTCATATGTACTGAAAATGCAACATTTCTGGCAACAGTTAGACATTAAAATCATCTCCAAATTTTAAAATTTGATCAATGTCTTCACTACATTTTTTTTCAATTTCCCAGGATTTTGGATTTTAACGCCAACAGTTAACATTTACTCTTAACTTGACCCCAAGGTCTATTACTTCCATGGTACATTCCAAGTGTACCTCAAGATAGACACAATCAAGGTCAAAGACAACGTCTCCGTTCGGTCTGGGGGCCGCATATAAAGATAAAACATGGTCCATTATCATTTATGCATCATCTTTGCTCCATGAAGTCTCCCTCTAAAGCTGTTCACTGGAACATAACAGCCGCAGAGCCTTTTGTTTTGGAAAGTTTTTATCATTTATGATACAAGCCTGAAATGAGACACAAGTATGACTTATCATCAGCTGGTATTTAAAGCAGACTTGAACATTTCCTTTCTTTTTCTTTTTTTTTTTTACCAGTCCCTGCACGAAGAGATTTACTCTCCAGGCAGATTCATCCACTGGGGTTCAATGTCTCTGCCGAGGACACTTCGACACAGGCACGACGAAATGGGGGATCAAACCTCCAACCTTTGGACATGAAGGCCATTCCTATTAACTGAGCTCCGGTCATTACTTAACTCTTTAAGGACATTGCAAATTTCCTCTCGAGTTATCCAGACCAGTAAAACAGTGCTATGATAAGCTTTAGATATAAACTTTAAAGTCTTTCTTTGTTGTGGTGAAGGGAATACACGATGAAATTTAACTTACTACTTAAATTGACTCCCACCTCAACATAAAGTCCATTTTAATGAAACCTAATGTAATACAGTGAAATGTCCCATTAAAAACTTCTACAGCCGTTGCATCTTACGGGCCGATTTGGGGCCACGATCCCTTTGTTTGACACCCCTGGTGAAGAGCTTTATATCAAATGCTGAGCTCGCAGAGATTACAGTTGAAGGATTTTAATTTCATTGCCATCATAAGACAGAACTCGTATAAACAAAGACGGATTCTAAGTATCTCCAGAAGGAGTGTAGCAGGATTCAATTTAAGGAAGTTACTGTCCACTTTGGATGTAAAGTCTTTTATATAACTTGCACTTGCACAATTTGACTGAAATAAAAAGTGGGACTGACTTTGTCATTCTTATAGGTGAGATGTTGTAGAAAAGCAGCTGCGTTGCTCTTGACGGGGTCCAGCCTGTAGTTGAGCATGGCGATGACCTCTGGCAGCTCCGGCTGTCGCCAGCCCCCTGGACCGGGACCTTTCCTCAGGGTGCTGTCCAATGAAGCCATGCTCCCTCGTTCACCCTGGGCCAGCGGGGCCCCTGCTCCCCAATAGTACATGTCCCCTGGACCGCTCATGTCACCATCCAGGGTGCCCTCATAACTCCTGAAGAGGGAGAAGGACATTCCGTGAATGTGTCACCAAAATAAGATGAGGAACCTTTAAGAGCCACAACAACCACATGCAACTCACGCAGTTCTGCGAGGCGGCCCATAAGCATGGTGGTTGCGGGGCACCGTGCTGTAGGTCACCGGATGCCCCATGCCATAGTCGGGCTCGTCAAATCCCATGCTGCGCTGGTCGTCCTCTAGCCCGTACGGCTCCGGCACAAACCTCGGGATAGATGACAGCTCCATGGCGCTTCCCATACGGCCGACCTGCAGATGAGAGAACTGAGGTTATAAAAAAACTGCATCCAACTGCAATGAAATGATCCTGTAGAGTGTTAGTACGCCAGTGGTTCACAAAATGAATTCTGGGACCCCCTTGGGAGGGAGAACAGATCACAAACCTTCATTTAGATAAAAGAGGTGCAACTAATAGATATGTATTAACTTATTAGACCATCATACACCAAGTGCCTCAGGATTACAGGACACCACAGCAGAGCAGACACATTAATTACAGGTTAATCATTAACACTTAACACAAAAGACACATGGGTATTACAGTTTAGAAAAAATAAATACATTAAAAAAAACACAGATGACTAACATGCATCAAGCTAGTTTCGAATCAATCATCTCAAGTGCACCAAAATATTTTGAATGTCATAACATGACAGATATAGTTCCACATGTGATTCACTGCCTGTTCTC
Source organism: Parablennius parvicornis (assembly GCA_900302745.1). NCBI lineage: Eukaryota > Metazoa > Chordata > Actinopteri > Blenniiformes > Blenniidae > Parablennius > Parablennius parvicornis. The sequence continues at coordinate 15,735 of OMNM01000830.1, forward strand.
CAAATGATTGTTTACAAGATGGGTTGATAACACTGAAGGATTCTTGTTTTCAACTGTGATGAGAAATTTCTCCAACTTGTAGATTCTGTCTGCGTGAAGGTCTTCCATTTGCAGTTTTAAAAGTTTCTTTAGGCTTTTATTTTTTTCTTAAAATCTTCAGTTTACTCAAACACATAGAACGCATAGAGTTTTACACATTAGAAGTGTGTAAAAAGAAGGGTCAGCAGCCCAAAATGAAGCCTGAAAAGGTGACGCATTGATATTTCAACATACTGCACCTGTGGCTGAGCAGCATAGGGGTCGATCTGGTTCCTGCTGGGGGCTCTGTAGCTGGGATCCAGAGTTCTGTATCCATCTGGATGAACCGGTCTGGAAAGAGGAAGGAACAGAGTGTTTGCAGTAGCTCAGGACAACAACATCAAGTGTTGTGGTTTGGGTGTCCGTGTTACACAAGAACGGTGTTTGGAGCCACTGAAAACGCACGTTTTTGAAAATGCCTGCCAAGATAGAAGGTGGAATAACTGCTACTGCGCAGGTACACCGCAGTGAATACCTCTTCTGCAGATGCTCTGTAGATGGACAATAACAATGTTTGCCTTCATAGTGCCATGACTCCCAGTCCATATTCTCCTGGGACCTGGTAGTTTTATAGTTGACAGTGACTTGTAATAACAATCCAACTTGGTTGTCTGTCCATATAAATGTCTGTGTTCTCCTGCTGTTAATGTTTATAGAGCATTGTTTTTTGTGCACATGTGTTAACAGCATCAACTTGTTGCCTACCATGCCACCTCCTTCGTTTTCAGTGTTCCTGTCATTGATGTGTAAACTGACATTGTTTTCAGAACACTGCCGTATAAACATGAAACCTGTCTGGAACGAAAACGCAAAAACGATGTGTTTTCACTTGAAACATTGCCTTGTAAACGAGGCCTTAACGAGGTAAATTCTGTTAAAACCAACTTGAAATGTATTAAATGTTGCACCTGTAGCGATCATCCATGTGACCCCCCCTGTTGAGGCTGGCGTAGTTCTCAGATGGGGGTCCACCACGGTAGTCGTCGTAGGCCCCCGGAGCAGGACCGTAGTGGTAGTTGCGAGGCACGGTGTGAGTGGGGTAGTCCATGGGCACGCCGCCTCCCCCTGGGGGCGGCCTGTAGACCCGATCCATGGGTGTGGTGTAGCCAGCCATTCCCGTCACTGAGCCCCCGCCATCAATTGACATTGTGTCTGACATGGAGGGGATGACTGTGCGAGTGGTGGTGGTCTTTACTACTTTTTTCACCTTAGAAAGTGGGAATGAAGTGAAGAAGAGGATGAGAGTTGAAAACTATTGATTTACAATCAGCTTCACCGTGTTCGAAGGTTAAACTTACCGTTGTCTCTGTGCGTCGCGTAGACCCGTCTTCATTGGTCTCCACAGAAACAACCGGCAGCGACTCCTGGGGCTGCTCCTCCACCGTGAAGGTTTCCTGCACCATCTGACCAGGCTCCATCCTGAACTGTACGCACCAAGAAGTTACAATCCATCAGCTCGGGGAATAACCTCCTTACAAATGAAGTGCTGAAAAGGGAGAAGGCTCTGAAGCACACTTACGTGATGTGTCCCGTTGATGTAACCCTCGTTCAGTGTCAACCTCTCTATGTCTGCATCACAAGGAATGCGGCCGTTCTGTGAGGGGAGAAGAGCTGCGTGAACACACTGCTGATGTGACCAGGGGTCACCATGTGGGGATGAAGCAGCTGGACTTCTGCAGGCATTCACAGAGATACTAAGGTCCTGCTGGGGATTCAACTAAAACACCTCATGAAAATCAGCAGCAGGTGGAAGAAGGCACCACTAAGCTTTACACTGCTTTGGCTTCTTGAGTACAATGGAAGGGAGTGTTCACGTATAAACCCCGGTATGATTTCTTTGAACTTTTGTGGGCACCAAAACAATTGAGCCAAGTCCAATTGACAAACAAATCTCTGTTTACTTTCAATTGTACTCTGGTGTGGTTCTATTAAAGCCTGAATGAACCCTGAATGCAGGACCCAACAAAGACCTGTGAGTTGATCACTTCTGTTTATTTTAAACGTTTGTGCTGGTAAACCTCCGACAACACTGGTCAGACATGTGAGATTTACATCCAAGACTTTACAGTCCTGTGCAAACACAGGCGTAGCATAATTCTACCTAAAGATCATGTATTGGCGGCAAATAAATGTCCGAACGGCTGTAAATTTAAAACAAACCTAAATACACAGCCAGAGTTTGTGAGGATGGTGTGGTCTCCATGGAGACCTGATCTGAGCTGTTAAGTCTGTTTAGGTTTACTTGAACAAACAGAAGGATCTCAACCAGATTCTCCAAGGTCTTCCCAAACTTTTAAAACTGCATATTCCAACAAATACTGGATTTCAGTGTAGTGTAGTCACACTAAATACTGATTCATTTCATCCCAATTCCCACACTATTGGCATTACTGATAAAAACAATCAACATATAATTTTAAAAAAGGACCTTGCAGCTTCCTTTTTGCAGCGTACTGTACCTGACAGCAGGGTGTTTGATTTACGTATTCTGGTCTAGTATAAAAAATACCAGAATGAGAGCTAAGCTCAGCAGTGAACACTCCCTAAGTGACGCTTTTCCAACATCTGATGCAGCTCTGACAATCAAAACAAGCACATTGGTTCCCCTCAAAAAAAAAAACACAAATGAAAGTCAGTGAGTTTGTGAACATTCAACAAATACATGAATGAACCGTGGTGACAATGGAATGAAAATTAGTCTGTAATGAGAGGAATGACGACACAAAGTGAGAAGACGACCACAGAGGAACTTCTTCTTGTCATTCCTGAGCGCATTCGGCATTGCCACAAAGAGTTTACGTGGGTGTGGCGCACTTCCCATTCCAGACAGAAAGGGCGCTCTACCTCTACAGGCGTCTCTTTTTACGTAATCTCCACACAAAAAAAAAGGGTACAGCTTTGGGTAGTGCATTCTCAACACTAATTCAAAAGAGTGTCCTGTCGTAATCTGAACTTAACAAAAATAGAAAGGAAGGTTCAAACTTAACTGACGGGAGGTGCGATGGCACTCTACCGTCACATAATTAAGCAAATGAACCGGGGCTAAAGTTCAGGTGAGGGTTCAGGAAAAAAAACAATGGTGGAAAGTGCCAGGCAGACGTGAGCATGCAGGAACCTGTCAGTGCAGACCGAGGTCGTGTTGTGCTGCATTGGAGAGTGGCGAAGGCATGCCGAAGCCTCTGGGCTATGTATACACACACAGCAGTGATAAGATCCCGCTCAGGCGAACATACTGTCTTGCTGTGACTACGACACAATCTGAATGTATTTCTGCTCCTTATCAGTCAATAGATGGTGCACTGGTGGAGGCATGCCTACATGCAAAGGCGACAAAAGACGGGGAGAGACTGATTGTTTATTAGTGTGGCAAAGGTTGCCTCGGGACCACAGAACAGTGTACACATACGTTTGTTCAGGCGCTGTAAATATGACAATAAGAAAGTGTAAGAATGAGTGAGAGTGTAGGTGTGTGTGTGTGCCTGCATGTCTGACTGCCAGGTAAACTCCTGGCATGAAGTCACCGAGTATCAAATAGGAATCGTTTACACGTCCTCAAAGGGTGTGTAAGCAAACACACATAGGAAATAATAAGAATTATCACACAACCACAGCTGATGAAACAGGTCTGACTGAACCACTGCCTGAGTTAATAAACTCCTCCTGGCTGGAAAAACCCAGAGGATCTCCTCTCACAGCAGAAATAAATTCAGCCGCTGGTTAAAAAAAAAAAAAAAAAAAAAAAAGCAGCTGCTTGACACACTGTTATGTCGGTAAACTTCGGAACACAGAAGCCGGAGATCACAAACAAACCAAACACTGAGCAAAAGCATCGCTCAGCATGCAAAGACCTACGGACAAGTCAAGACAAACATGATGGCTTTGATTTGTGAGGGGATGCAATGAGGATTTATTTTGAATGAGGTGAGGATGGTTACTGAGGAAACATGGAGGATGGAAAATGTGATCGAAAGCTGCGATGAGGTGTACAATATCTCCTCTTGATGACTCGGTTCACTCGCTTTATTTAAAGGGTGCTTTCACGTCTGCTGTTTTTAGGTCAACGCAGTTGTGTTTTAGAAACAGTGTAGCTGGGAAGTGTGAACACAACACTCACACTCGGGTTCACACCAAAACAGCCACAATGACTCGGAAGGAATGAAAAGATCTGGTCGAGCTCCAGTTTCAATCTAGTCTGGTTCAGGTATCCCGTGAAAGCAGCTACACATGAACGGCTCCAGTTAAAACGGCTTTGATGCCTCGTCGTTGGAAGCTATCACCCAAAAGTGGGGAGAAACAGATCTGATGCGCCTCATACAAAAGGAAAATACCGTACGTGTTGCGAATTCATGATAAACACTAAATCGGACTTAAATTGGTGTAAATTTGTAGATGAAATAACTTTACAATACCAGAATAAATTGGGAAAGTCAAGAACTTTTGTGTGGAATAAATCCACTCGATAGGTAATAAAAGAAGCAACGGTGAAGAAGGGTTGTGGTGGTTTAACTGGCTTGACTATGAATTTGGAGGAGCGCCTGTTATAGGCGCTGCCCACGTCATCGCACTCCGTAATGATGGAAACATGAAGGTCTGTCATTCGGTGCTGTGTTCGGACCAGAGTGGTAAAAGCAGGCCTAAACACAAACCGCACTAATTCAAAGTCAGGTCCCAGGATTATATAGACTGGGAGTCATGATGCATTGTTATTGTCCATCTACTGAGCGCGTGCAGAAGATCTATTCACTCCAGCCGCACATAATAAGTGCACATAATCAGTAGCAATGTTTCGATCGTCTACATGGAGAACGTTCTCTAAAAGTTGGGTTTCAGAAGCTTTGAGCACCATTACCAAACAACCTTACACCCAAACCACAACAGAAGCTTAAATTTTCACTTAAAAACATTGAAACTTGGCCTGAACTAAAAGTTAATTCAAGTAAGTAAATAGAAATGGTGGTAAATAAAGACAAATGTTTGAAGCACAGTCATAAATGTATCAAATGCACCAACAGATGTGAAAGCACCCTGAAATCGTATCTTCCAACTATTCAAGCTGAATCGAAGTCGTTTAGTTTGATTAAAGTCCACAGAGGAGGTATGTTTTACCCCGGCAAGGTTTAGTTGGTGTTGCCGTCCAGCCAGGCCACACAGACGGGGTGGGAGGTGACTGCGGAGATGACTTTAGATGAACTCGCTGGCGAGTCCGGGGGATGCTT